>VDFB02293426.1:47480-71764 GCA_007258455.2 Sequoia sempervirens
CCCATCGCTTCATCTAGGCTGGGCCCCTTTTGATTTATCGTTTTATTTCCTTCACCTAACTTTATTATTTCCTAAGTCTTGGATGGTCCCGTGCTCCTTCCTTTAAAAAACAACTTATGTCATTGTTTATCATCGGCCTAGTGATGTCCCCTTGTTCTTTTAATAAATGTTTTATATTTTGCAGAGGGACAAGTTTGTGTGACCGTAGATCAATTATCATTTGATCTCAGCCATTCCCCGCCATCCCGTGATGACCCCACCACACTGTTTTGGTTGATCGCGATATCACGGTCGAGCACCACATGTCTCATTTAATGAAGCCAAAGAGATGATAGAAGAATCACATAACTAGAATTTCCATTCTATCTCAAGAAGAGTTTGTCAATTATTCACTTGCATGTTTACACAAGTTGTAAACAATTTTTGTGCCTGACAGTTTGAATTATTGCCATTATTGAAATCCACATTTATAGATATTCATTAGACTCCATATACCCAATAAGGCACCGGTCTCCCCTTGTATTCTTTTATAATTTTCATTATTCTTATTTATTTTACACTTACATTTATAAATACACATACATATGCATTTACTGTTTTCATTTATTTCTCATGTAGTTTAATAGTTTGATCAATTTCATATTATATGTGTTGAAGACTTTAGAATTTCAATTACATTAATTTATGGATATGTTGTATCTATACACTACAAAACCATATGCTCTTTGCATTTACACTTGCATTTAGAAATACACATTTATATACATAGATATAGATTTCTTTAATGATATGTTGCATTTATTGTTCTAGGAGAGCATCCAGTAATTGCATTTACATTTAGATTTAAAAATACATATACATACATACATACATACATACATATATATATGTGTGTGTGTGTGTGTGTATGTTTATCATTTATATTTAGTGTTCATAAACAACCCATTAGGTCTGCACATGGATAAAAATTCATAAAATCAGATCTCCCATATATATTTTGTTGAAACCTAGGCTTGAACCTCTCATTTCACATGCTTTTCTTCACAAAACTCTTGAGGACAACAACTATACCTTCTTTATTTTTCATCCTATGCCATATTCATGCATCCTACAATTAAAAAAGTATCCATGGGGCCTCTTACACAAGCTACAGTAATCACAAAAAGTGTAAGAGTCCCTTCATATCATGTTTGGACTACAAAACTCTCAAAAATAGGGTAACCGGGCTATATGCAAAGAAACAAAAATTTCTAACTCAAATCAATGGCTTAAGCCCTCAAATCAGATTCAAATAAAAGCTAAAACATATCTTCACGACCTGGAATTGATTTCACATAAAAATATGGTTGCATGTGATCGTACAATGCTGCATAACAGGAAAAATATAGAAATTTTGAAGAAGAAAACATAGATTTTTTGAATGTCAAGAGCTTATATTTAAATCCTCAACCATCAACAACCATTAGAATGATCACTTTATACTTTAAGAAAGCCTTTACATACCAACCACTAAACACCCACCTCTGGCGGCTTTTTAATCTTTATGATCACATGAAACATAAAACACACTAATTTCAAGGTTGTTAACATCACTATTAATTTTTAATTTTTGACCTTTCAAACATTAAAAAGTACTTCATTAAATTAATTATGTAATGGCATAAAAATTTAAAAACATCATCAATTAATTATGTAACCACATAAGTCAAATATAGTTCTATCGAGAAATTATTAACAAATAGATAATATAATGGCATAACTCATACATTTTCAATGTCATTGATCTTCTTCTTCATCCAACTCTTTATGCATCATTGATCAGTTAGAGCATTGTAAGGATTAGTCATATCATCATCATCATCATCAATATCAATTTTGATAATATGTCGTAAATGGATTTCATCTTCATGAACATGAACTCCCTACATCATCATGATCTAGTTCCTCCTCTTGACATCTTCATGGGGATGGCATCATCAACTAGCGTTGATCTTTGATCATCATCTACATCATCTTCTAGTTCTTGGTATCTTCTTCTTCCACCACATTATACTTTGATTCTTCCTCTTGGATCATAATACAACAAAATGACCAACCCGGTTTGCACGGAACCTCACGAGTAAAATACACCTTCACGGCTTGGAAGAACATGGGCTCATTTCCTAGCTGTTTCGATCGACTTTATTAACCATGGTAAAATCCATTAGCATGTTCAATATGATTCTCTTGGGATCATTTTCATTCAATCGTAGCTTGTACCATAGGATGATGAACATAATTAATCTAAAGGACCTAAAGTCAGACTCAAGTATATCATCCAAAATCCCATAGTATCAATTTTCTGAGACTTTTGGATGTATGTCGCTTGTAGATGAAACATTAGTCACCTGAAAGATTTTAGTTATACCAGAATCACAAGTTTTCTTCATGTCATCCAACATTTTGATTTAAAATTTATGACCATTGCACCACATAGCCTTGTGGTGTTTCACCTGCAATATGTCAAACATGTAAAAATTATTGCAATATCGTCAGTTGATAAACATATTTATTCTTGGCCGAATGTATGCAAAGAAAATAATCTCAACATATATATACATCAATATAATTGAAAATAATTAAATAATATGGGTGATTAATATATTTATAAGTACCTATTTATTTCTTAAACCATATGCTAAATTAATTTTCCTTTGTGTAACATTGAAATCTCCATTACGATGAGCTTCTTTAACCAATAAAGCCACACCTTCCCATGTTAATGTGTGACCAGATTGTTGACATTGTTCAATCCATACCGTCATCCAATCAAGATTGTTTGCGATGTACAAATGTAGTGCATTCCACTCTCGACCAACTATATAAAAAAAAATTGAATTTCACAAATGACGTATAATTAGTTAAATACCATAGTTAGGACCTTAATTTATAATTGATGTATATTGAAGATTAAAAATTAAATATGTACAATATATATAAAAATTATATGTAAAATGTACTCCAATTAATCTCTATGACCATCTTATAATTACCTCTCACTTTCCTCAATCTACCTTTCTCCATCAGGTACTCCCCTTCGAATTTGTTAATGGAGTTGGGATCCCAAATGCAATCTACATAGATCTTTACTGCAAAATTAGGAAGATATTCACTAATGTACACCATGGTCTGGTATACCATATATTCCTCCACCATAGAACCCTCAGGATGTGCTGTTTGTCTAACCAAAGCCTTCAAAAATTTCAAGTGCCTCCCAACCATCCACATTGACCTTGTGTGTACAAGTCCACACAATTCAATCTCCTCAACTTGGTGTATGAGGTAGTGTTCTTGTGCATTGAAAAATGTCGAAGGTACACTTTTGCATTTCACACATTAGATGAGGAATTTTTCTCTTCCAATAATTTATATTTTCTTTATGGATTTCTTTAGATGATAGCCATCTACAAGTGATTCGAGGCTCACATATATTAACGAGATTTAAAAAAAATATACAGTATATTACATAACAAGTAAAATAAATGGTAATTATAAGATGTATACAACGAATTGAACAAATATTGCTACTTACCTCATGTATTTTCCAAGATCATATATAACTTGCTTGACATTGTTGTCGAAGTTGTCTGAGAGAGATAGAGGTAGACCTAATACAACAATTATAAAATGATCTTTTCATTATTTTTCCAAAAGTAGTAAACATAATATAATGAAAATTACATGCATTATACAAGTGTATATAATATACCAGAATAATTACCTTAATGAAGGTATGCTAATCATGCATTTTCATCCCTAACCCAAATTCACCTTTCTTTGTTATTATATTGTTTATGTTCGCAACAAATCCTGTTGGAAATCAAATTTTTCATATGACTTATTTTATAGCATTACTTTGCTGCTTCGTTAATAACCAAGGAAGGGAACTTATATTAATTTTGTCTCCATCGCTATTTAATTGAATGACATTTTTCATTGCATGATTGGCTTCCTGAATGTCACTAAAAATTTTGACAATTTTTTCTTTGTCATGCCTTCCATCCAATATTTTCCATAACGTTTATGTTATATTCTTTCCGATATGCATTGTATCAAACAAATGCACAATTTGTAGCTGCTCATAGTAGGGCAACCTACTAAATTATCTGGGATAACTTTTCAGTCCCTATGGAAGTCGGCCATTAATGCCTTGACGACCTTCATGAAGCATATAAGTTAAAAAAATTAACGACAATCATTGCCAATTATAGCATGAGTAAACACAACACAATATAAAAATATAAATTCAAAATATATCATATATGAGAGATAAACAATTTGATCCGATGTATAACCTTGATGATTAATTCTATTATATTCCAACTTCCATAGGTGAGGTGTCATTTTTCATGGTTTTGATGTAGTCTCTTCTTTCCCATTGAAAATATGTTTTTTAGTAGTTCGATACTTATGATTTCTATGGAGGAAGTGCCAATACTCATCAAACACCTGCTTTCCTAAACTTGTTGAATGACAAGATTTCATCTTTGGACCACAAATTGGACATGCAAATTTTACCTTTGTTTGAAGACCTGCAAGATCATATATAATTGGATTAAATATGTCAATTTTTATAATTATATATAATGAATAGATTATTTAAAAACATGCATGATATCTACTTCATAAAATTAAATATTGTTAAAGTGTAGTCAAACGTTATAACAAACCACAAAAATGTGTTAGCCCTGGGGCATCATGAATTGTCCATACAAGCATTGCATGTAATTGAAATTATCTTTGTCCTATTGGTCTAGAGACATCATACATAGTGATGCCATTCCATAACTTTAGTAACTTGTCGATAAGAGGCTCGAAATATACATTCATATCTTTAACTTGGTACTTACCTAGTTGAATGAACATAAACATTACATAATTATTATAACCATTTTAATGCAATATATATAAATTAATTTACATGACTATTGAATGAAAAAAATATACGTCATTATGCAACAAATAAGACAAATGAGATGCTGCTACGTTAAAAAAAATTGATGCAAACAAATACCTGGAACAATCATTGGAAACATTATGTGCTCCCTCTTTATTGACATCCATGGAGGAATGTTATTGTTGATAACAAAAATAGACCACACCAAGTAAATAGATCTCAGCTTTCCCAATGGATTAACACCGTCCACTCCCAATGAAAGCCTAAGATTACAAGGTTATTCTTTAAAGTGTGGCTGTTTTTCCTCCATATCCCTAAATGCAGAACCATTCGCAGGCATTCGAAGAATGTCATCTCCGCTTCTATTCTGTGCATGGTAATCCATAAATTGCGCTAAGCTTTCGCACCTAAATAATTGTTGCATACGTGGAATAATGAGAATATAACGAAGAACCTTGCAAGGAACCTTTTTTGTTAGTTGATATGTTCAATATCTATTGATATGAAATTCTGGGCATTCTGTTGCAAATTCATGTTGTTTATAATATATAATATAATCATTGGGACATGCATCTATTGTTTGATACTCCATTTTGATATCTTTCATAATTCCAGATAATCTTGGTATGAGCGAGGTAAAATATTTGATGGTGGTAATAAAAATTCACAAATCAATCTACAAAAAAAAAAATTGTTAATATAAAAAATATTAATGGTACATATTTCATCCTTTATTTACTAGTGATGAACTAACAACAATTAAAATAGATGAAAAAATATGACATATATGACATACCTTAACATCCATGAGATTGTTATGTTTGATAAACCATTCATAACCTTCAAGTTCAACAACAACAATACAACAGAGAGAAGAGTTGTTTGGGAGCCTTCATAAAGGGGCTCGTATGCCTTCTCAAGTACAGGTAAATCATGAACATCATCAAAGTCATCTCGATCATCATGATCAGCTCTGCCACTAAATGTGTTATGGATCAATATATCTATACCATTATGTTCAACTGTGTTTTCTAGCGCATGATCATCTTCTTCTATAGGATCATTAACTTCATCTTCGATATTCACAGCTCCATGTTCGTCCACTTGCAAAACCATATTTTTCGGGCCGTTATAATCCATATCATGTGCCCTAGGGTGCCCCACCTTTATAATAATGATAGACACAAATAAACTATGATCATGGTCAAGTGATTATATATATATATATAATGTTAAAATGATATAAATATTTCCAAATTCAATCAATATAAACACATATAATGAATAACTTACCAATGGATGATAATCATTCCCTCCAACGTAACCATGCTTCCTACAATGTTTCTCAGCTGTTGTGATTAAAAGTCATCTCATTTTTAAGCCCTTGCAATTATTGCAAGGACAATAACATTTCTCATCACCCTTTCTTTTCAATCTAGCCTACAATCTATCAAGTGTTTCTTCATTTTGTTTTGGACTAATATTATTTGACATGATTTTTCTTTACCAAGCTTGACTATTTAGATCTTCAAAAAATATCAAACTCACACTCCAATAATTTTTATTCATAGACAGGTAACAAAATCTAATAATTTCGATATTTTACATCAAAAAAATTTGGCATGCAACCACCCCTACAAAAGAGAAGATAGTCTAAAGTTAATGACCCCAAAAAACACTTTAAAATGCTAATTCCAAAACTCATTAAATTTTGATTTTACTATGATTTCCAATTGTTAGACTCTTAAAATTAGAATATTGAACTTGATTGCAAACTTCCTACAATGATGGAGGTAGTGAGCTAGTAAGAGCAAGTGACCCATTCCTAAGGAGCAACAGGTCAGAATCATCATTGCCAATGTCAATACAAATTTATCCTTTTAGTTAAAGATGCAATGTGTCACTTCTTATGAGGAGCTTATCCCTAGGGTCCTCAACATTGAGAGAGTCCTAATCGCACAAGGAAGTACACACTAGTAGAATTTGGAAAATAAATGACTAGGTGACTAAAAATTTTAGTCACAACAATTAAAAATGACTAAATTTTACTCATTTTTTGCAACTCTACTATAAATGAGTAAATAAATTACTAGTTTGGTCATTGATTAAAAATTATTTAGTCACACAAATAAAAATGACTAAATAGTTACTCATTTATTTAGTCACAATCCATTTGAATAAATCATTTAAGGAATCAAGAATATAGCCCACCAAAATACTCTAAAACTTTAATAAACATACCCTAAATTTTTTGTCAAAATCTTATTTTCAGGCGTAGCCCACTAGAATGGAGCTTTCATTTTAATAAAAATACTCTAAAACCTTCGTCAAAACATTATTTTCAAGCATAGACCGCCAAAATGGAGAAGTGTTTCAATAAAGAATGACAGAGAATGGTGAGGAGATGTGTGTGAAAGGAGGCATATGATTCATTTGCTTATCTCATTCCTACTCTGCTCAACAAATCTTACATTATTCCCGCTACTATTTGTAATCTAGTTATTTACTTGACATATATTTGCATAATCTCAAATTCCTTCAGAGGCTTTTGAAGTATCAATGTATCCTATATAGGGTTTAGAATGATTTCTTTTAATTAAAAAAATAAATAAATGATGTATTTCCCTATAATTAGATAATGTGGAGATCTCCTAAATCTGCCCCAACACACTATCCTCTTTGACATTGTATTCATTACTCCAGCTACTAGGTTTTTGCATGTGACATCTTTAATATCTTCATGACTGTGGCTTTTAAATAGATCTTAGTCTTTGCTTTAATACTTTTCATGGTAACCCTTGAGTTCCATAATCCACCTTCAATCTCTTCTAAGAACATTGCCTTAAGCTAGACTACATAGTATGCATATAAAGAAATTCCTTCATCTACCATTGTTCCAAACCACCACTCACTGCCTTGCTTAAAATGTTGCCTCCATAAGCACAATAACATGTTTTAAAATCATGGTTGCCAATGATTGACCATTAATATCACCACTTTCATCAAGATACAATGATATTTTTGTCTTCAAACTTAAGACATTATGCAAGATAACATTGTGAATTGTTTGTTGTGTACAATTTGATTTTCTTGCACATTTAATGCTTTGTTAACTTCCTTTAAGACTGGGTATTGCACCCTTAGCTACAATCTCAAACAACTCACTCACAATCACTTGAAGATTCCTTTCATGAGCATCCTTCTATAAAATCAAACCATTCCCTATAGACTGCCTACTTACTACAGGGGACTCATTGTTTCATGGTATTGTAGATCTTAAGATCCTTCAACCTTATTGATACTACTTCATAGTCCACAAGGTATTATTCACTATTTTCCCATCTTTGATGAGTCTCAAAACAATGCTCAAACATGCAATCCACTACCTCCATTATACAATGGCTAAGAAGAAACATTGAACCTATGATTACCACTATTACTTCATTTGGATAGTCATTCCCTAATTTCATTTGCCTTGTCTAACACTACCAAAAGCATTTGAAAAAACCTTAAGGTCAACAAGGGGGTAAAGAAAATCACTGTTAAAATCTCCACTTTACTATGCAAGGTTTGAGCTTTATTATCTTGTCACTGTTCATCCTCTTTTTGACTGTCACATCTCAAGTGACTGTCATTCTTCTTACTGTAGATTGCATTTACAAATGTCACTAAGCTACATAGTGTGCTTGTTATTGGCTACAATCTTTAGATTGCAAGATTTTGTTATTAGCTACAATGTCTCAATTTTTTTGGTATTCCAACCTCACTAATCTGCTAGAGTTATTGTTTATGTTTCTATGGAGGCCTAGGGTTTGTACCCTAATCATGCTCTTACCAATGCTTTTGTTGGTATTACAAAATAACCTTAAATATTGGGTCAAAAATTAGTTGTCTTGATAGGGTTGTGGTATGATCTTGGATTGTATCCTAGAGTGTGTGGGAAGCTTGTGTTTGATCATTAAGGTATGTAAACCTGATCAGAGAAATGTATCCTACATAGCATGGGTCTTGCTTTAATACTTTCCATAATGGTTATTAGCAGATCACATTATTATAGTTTGCAGTAACCCAAGATTGCATTCAAGTATGTAACAAACTTGGTTTGTAGTTTAAGCTATACACTTTTAAGTAACATTCATAAGGTTTAGAAAATCTTGATCACTCTCTAGAATATCCCATTAAACATGGGTTGTGCTTGAATGCACTACATAATTGATATAACACAACCACTCTGCATATCAACTAGAGTTATAGGCTCTTTATTGTAGCAAGAGGTAATCACTCTTGGATCATGCTATAATTACATCGTAACCTATTAAACTTGAGACAACCTGAATGCACCCAATGATGATTGACACCTACATTATACAACCTAAATTAACTACATTATATGAGTGCCTCCATTTCTATCACAACGTAGCCACATTAAACTTGGGTGATACATAAATGCATCCTATATTTGTTATAACACAATTGTGCCACATGACCAATAGAGTTGTGGATCACATAATTAGTCACAAGAATCTGTTCCTTGGTTGTGATCTTATGGTGATTCCACACAACAAAATATGGACATGAAATTCTCAAAACCCTAAACCTCAAAAAATAAAATCTGATGAGATGTTGCTTTAAAATATTATTTTCAAACTTGGAACTACAAATCTGACTTCACAACTGAATTCTGCAAAAAGACAATGACTACCCTCAACTTGGTGATATCTTCTTGAATTTTTTTTATTTTTCCCAAGAAAATCGTCCTTAGTTCTCCATAAACTGTCTCAAGTAGAGAAAATTTGCAAGTATAGCAAAACATTGTTGCAATAAATCAACGAACTCACTTTTCTTTATGTCGGCCACAATTTGATTTTTTTCTTATTTTTCATGTTTGTTGAAATTTCGACGAAAGCCAGGTTCATCAAAATTTTGACGAACATCGGGGATAAACTTTAAAAAAATTGAGAATTACACATCAAATTTTACAAGCACTCGACAATACATCAAATTATACATATTTCGTCAGAAATTTTTGTCGGATTTTGCAGTCAAATGAGTTAGTGAATGCTTACTCGGTCCTTGAAGTTGCTCTGCCACCAAGCCTTAATCTTCTCCTTAGGGCATCCCGAACTGCACCATTTAGCGAATAATGTTGTCTTTCAGCCTGGTTACCCTTGCTTCTATCGCTTCTAATGGCATTGCATACAACTTACTCCCCCATGGCCTCATGCTATCTTCCACATCTTCCTTTCCATTTTCCCTAGAATTTCCTCCTTCCTAGACCTCTTCTATCCAAATTCAGATCCCTTGGGTTCATCCTTCATCTATCTTGCTTCCATCCCATTCATTCTGGAATTTCTTCACTCCATGGTTTTGTTTTTCCTCTAGTCTCTAAATTAGGGTTTCCAAAGCCTTTCACTTTCCAAGTTTTGTTGGTATGCCTTGGGATCCCGGTCTTCTCGCTTCTCCAATTTAATGCCAACGCATCTCCAGGGCTTCTTTTCTCCCAGAACCACCCACTCCCATTGCCTCACAAGTTCCTTCCTTTACCACTCATTGACCATCTATTTGGCTTTACTCCTGAATCTGATTCCTTCCTCCATCTGTCACCCTGGAATTTCCAACCTGATTGGTTTTGGTTTTGCATCGTGGGAGTCTCTACCTTGCAATAATATAGGTAGCATTCATCCACCCAGTTTCCATTCATGAAGACCAACTATGGGGTATGCGCGAGCCCATCTACTCTACCTCCACACGTGTCTTCTTTCCCTGATTGGTTGTCCTCCTCAATGTCTCACCAATGCTTCCTTTCCAGATTTCATGCATTTTTTCACTCGGCTTCACCTCCTTGCGCTATATATAATATTATTATATTTCTTAAAATAAATTTAAATATATTATAAATTATATAATATAAACAATTAAAATATATTACAAAAATATAATTAATGTTATTAATATATTTTATAATATAACGAAAAAATTATATAATATAATAATATATTTTAATATATGAAAAATTACCACAACACAATTTTGAAAAAAAGAAGATAAAAATTAGAAAGCACATTTAATAGATTTAACTTTTATTTATTTTTAATATATATTATATTTATTTTATTAATAAAATTTATTTAATATATAAAATTAGTAATAGAAAATTTTATTAAAGATATAATTTATTTTAAAATTAGTGATTAAATTAGTTCATGGACAACAAATCAAATTAATTATAATAATAACAAATTAATAATATTTTAATAATTATAATATTATAATATTAAGATAATATTTCTAATATCAATAATCTAAATTAATTAATTATAATATATTAAGAATTTTTTTTTATATAAAATAATACTAATATTAATAATAAGATAATATTATTATATAATATAATATAATAACATAATATAATATAATATAATATAATATAAAATTTAATATATTAGATTTAATATATATTTTAGTTGATTATATTGCAATGAGTTTTGTTTTGTTTTTGATATAAAAAAGTAGCAAAACTAGGGTGTTATCCCTTTAGTACAAAGTCCAAAAGGCCATCAACAACACACAAACAACAAGGTCAAAACACCAAAACAACCACCCTAAATAGTCTATATCAAAAACCAAAACAAAATCACCATCAGAGCTACAATATAACTAGTAAACACCATGGACAATCTAGCCATCAACCACTTAGCATCAACAAAATAAAAAGTGTATCTTGCCGAGCTATAGAGTTTACTAATACTAATGTCCATCATGAAACCATGATTTCAAACAATCTTAACCAATGACCTCTAGGGTTCATACCAGTCAGCATAAAACATATAAACCATGAAATTATCCCTAGAAAAAACAAAAAGAAATGTTGGCCAGATAGGCTAGACCCAAACAAAATTTTGATCATCTCGCGTCTCTAATCCTTCTTTCTGCTGCATGGTTTGATCAGAGTTATCGTAGCCCAGTCTTCAATGAGGAACTTAAGAAGTTCTTTGCAGGAAGCATCCTCCTCAGCTTTTTCTATGGAATTTTACTTTTGTAAAAGGCACAAAGTGGTGGCAGATCTGTGCATGATCTTCGGGGCGAAATGGGTGACATCATGAAGCCTTTTCTCTAGGTTTTCCATTTTTCTTTTACGTTTTTCAACCTCCTCCTAGACAACGTCTTGCTTTCTGTGAGCTTCCTCCATGGGGGCCTTACCTTCCACAATATTCGAGGCCCTAGTCTTAACCTCCTTAGCCCTAAAACTGGAAGGACCCAAATAACCCTTTTTTAAACTTTCAGAGACATGGGAGGAGTTGCTAGTAGAAGCAAAAAGGGCTTCCTCCTCCACAACCTTCTCCTCCTTGCTCTTATTCTCACTATCCCAACCGTCATTTGAATTAGAGACCTCTTTAGAGCTCTTCTCTTGCTTGGTAACCAGTCTAGTGGATCTTCGAGGAGTACTAGTTTCCTTGGTAATTTCAATGTCCGAGTCGATTTGCTGCAATCGAAACTTGGTTTTCTTAGAATATTTGGCTTTAATTTTGGTGGTCAGGGCATTGTGTTTCTTATCCTTTTTATTAATACTAGGCCTCGTATTAGGGGATGTGTCCTGGGGAGGGGCTTTCAAAGTAGGGTTCTTGATACACTTTTTCTTACTGGGGCTAGGGGTATCCATAATACTAGTAGACGACAGATTAGACGAGGTAGGGGCTTCTTCAACAATAATGGGCTGAGGGCAGAGGGCAAGGTGGAAATGGTACAATCTAAACATGAGCCCTTGGTGCATAATGGTAAAGTTCTTACCAAAATTCATGGCTTCAACCACATCATTCACCATATTTTCCAGAGAGTGCAAAAGAAAAAATGGAATTGAAATATAGTTATGATTTCTAAGGTGATTGAGAAAAGGAAAATGATGATAATAATCCACACCAAATCTCCCCTCAAGCATGAAGTATTTCATCATGACCATGCAAATTTTGTCCTAGGGTTCAAGAAGCTCCTCATGATCATAGTCACCACGGAGTTTGACAGGTTTTTCATCCCCACAGAAGAAGTTTGTTTTGTTGATTATATTAATAAGTTGGTTTTGAACCAATTAAAAACTAGAATTTTATGCTCCTCAAATATAATTTAATCTTTTAAAGTGAACATGTTAAATACTTAACTTTAAAAATTGTAAAAAATATTTTTCTTCAACATAATTGGCTAAGAAGTTTGGGGTGTTATGAGAAAATTTGTAGGGAAAGCAAGGTAAATTTTTCTTTTTAATATTTTTAAAAATATTTTTCATTTTTTGCTTTATAAAATAATTTCATTTAAATCTTTCTAAAATAAATAAATGTTACTTATTTTTACATTTTTTTCAAGAATTTTTTTTTTTTAATGTATGTAATTGTTATTTAAAAAAAAAAAAATCACAAAAATCAATTAGCTATTTTATAGAGATTTGAATTCACACTATTAAAATAATAAAATAAAACTTAAATTAAAGCACATCTATAAATTAGCATATAAAGATAATCTTCTTAGAGATTTGATTTTACATAATTAAAATAAAAAATTAAATTAAAGCTTAAAATATTTGATATTATCACTTTTTCATTTTCCAAATTTTATTAACTTCAAAACATACATAAATATATATAAAAACTAAATTAAAATAACAAAAATCATTATAATTATTAATTAAATTATAATTGTAATCCTATTAACAATATATATATCTTAAATATTAATCTATATAATATATGTGGAGATATCATTTTGAAGATCTATTTTATTTATTTCTTAAAAAATTGAATTATTTAATTAAAGTAGAAACTTAACAATTTTGATAATGTTTTGGATAAGGATAAGGAAGTGATGGTACATTTTTTTTAAATAAATATTTCTAATATGCCTTTCGCTTTTTGATTTTTTTAAATAATTAAATATTATTAACTTTCTTTGCTTTTTCGTTTTCTTTTATTTTTGATAAGGATAAGACTTGGCCATCAATTTTTTAAAATAATTATTGTGTTGATTTTTAGTTTTTTAAAATAAATAAATATTGTTAAATGTTTGTTTTTCTTTCATGGATTGTCCCAACCTCCTATAGGCACCATGTTGCCATTGTAGGGTTATGCCTCTTGGTGTAATTATTAATTATTATAATCCTAAAAACATTATAGTTAGGATTAGGATTAGAATTAAGAATAAGATAAAAATTATGGTTAGAACTATTCAAAAATTGAAATAAATATAAAATTAAATATTACTAATAAAAATCATTAAAATATGATTAATATATATAATGCTCCAAAATTTTATAGAAAGAGAGAATAGAAAATCTATGAAGGCCAAGAACTATTTATCCAAAAAAACATGAATCATTAAGAATGTGCATTTTCTAATGATTATACAATAGAGAATCCTTATAAAAGGATAATTAACCTAGAAACCCTAGGTGAGGATAAAACAAGATCATGAAATGTGTCCTCATCCAATGACATGAGACATAAAAAGAACATGACCTAAGTAAGCTTAAATAATTAGAGGAAAAGAAACCTAATAATTAAATAAATAAATAATTGTGGGCGGTAGGGAGGGCAGCCTTCCACACTGGCAGAAGGAGGTGGCAATTAATGCCACGTTGGATGGGTCGTTGGAAAGGCATCACCAATTTTCATTTTCGGCAAAGGATGGCCATTTCTGCATTTCATTGTCCAACATTTGGCTAGAAGTGGAGGATAGCTAAGGCCCCCATTCCCACGCAAAACATTGATTGTATATCTTGCCCGAAGGATATCCTCCTCATGGCAAGGACATCTAGCATGATGCCTTGAGTACCATACGTGTTGGGTGGCAACGACTTATATTTTGGTGATTATTTATGGATGGTTTTCCATTTTTTTGCTAACTTTTCTACAGGTGCGAAGGAGAGCTTGAAGAGTGGCTTTGGTCCTTCTCGTTGGGTGAGGACAGTGTAGCTTTGGAGATGGTAAAAAGTTCAAAATTTGTGATCAAGGTTTTTGTGGAGGGCCTTGCTAGTTTTGGTGTTGTCACTCCAATTTCGCTGCGGTCGTCGGCAAGGCAAGCCTCCTTCAGGGAGGTTACCAACCAGAGACTGAAACAAATTTTTCTCAAGCATGATTTGTTGGTCATTGCGGCGGTGAAGATGGTCCTAGGGTTTCGTCATTTGGAAAGCAAGGAGTACAAGAGGGACAATTTATATGTCGCCTCTCGTTTCTTGGCTTCTCTTTTGGATAACAAGGTCTCTAAGGTAGAAGCAAAGAGGTTGTTGTTGAAAATGTTCAGGGAGGATCTGGTGGAGGGGTGGATGAAATTCTAAGTGTGGTGGTTGAAGGAAGGGGTTGTTCAAGGCCCTGTGACGTGGACTAGGTTTGTTTGGAATAAATGTTTTAAATTTTACCTTTCCTTTTGGACTTGCGTGGGCTGAGCCTCATGCGACACCAGATGATTGTGGCGGTGGCTGTAATTTTTCTCAAGAAATTCTTTGGGTTGGTGGAGGCCGAAAACGATGAATGGATCAAGGAATTCAAACATTTTGTAAGCCTAAATGGCTTTCTGTAAGTCAGATGTTGGGGTTTGGTCTTTTTG
This sequence comes from Sequoia sempervirens, assembly GCA_007258455.2. NCBI lineage: Eukaryota > Viridiplantae > Streptophyta > Pinopsida > Cupressales > Cupressaceae > Sequoia > Sequoia sempervirens. The sequence goes on from VDFB02293426.1 coordinate 63,004, forward strand.
GTTATGGGGTTGCTAAAATTTAATCCTTTTTTTTTCCCCTACTTTTGGCCATTACTATGGCATTTTGCTAGTGTTATCGATGCATCTGTAGTCATGCCTGGAGTTAGTTTGTCTTGTTTTTGTGGTGGGTTGGTTGGTTGGGTGGCTTTTTGTTTCTGGTGTGGGTTTTCTCTAGCAGTTCTCGGCAGGTTATGTGTCAGATGGATAGCTCTATGATTTTTTGGAGTCAAATCTCCCTACTTAGCAAACATTATGTGGTTTTTATATTTTAATTAATAATAATATAATAAGATTATGTATCAAAAAATTAAAAAATAAATAATAAATAAATAAATAAATAATTAGGAAATACCTTTTACTCTAATACCCTCCCTTAACTGAAAATTAGGGAGAAGCTCAAAAATATAAAGATGAATTCATGACGGGTGCCAGTAAACAAGGCTTGGTGAGGTACCCATGTACAAACAAAAGATCTCTCAAAACCGAAGAAAAGGAGAAAAAACTTGTGGGAGAAAAATCCTCTCCAAAAGAGAGAAATGGAAGTGAAGGACTAAGAAGCCTCCAAACAAGAGTGAAGGATTGAGAAGCCTCCAAAACAATGTCCTAAAAGAGTAGGAACAAATGATGAACATGAGGAACACCATTGGAGCACGAAGAAGCTGCAAACACTATCGAAGAATGACTGTTATAGTGCTGAATAAAGAACCTCCTTTGAAACAGATGATGATCAAGATCAAGAAGACAAGAATCTACACAAGTGCCCCCAATGACACTACTCCAATCAAATGGAAAACAAAGACAAACAAGCTAATGTTCTTCATACCTCTAGCCAAGGGGATGTTTGTGTGAGGATAAGAATCCAAAGTGATATCCAAAATGATTCCCATTGTTGGAAAGATCACAAAATTAATCAGTATATCAATAGCTTCACCATATTCAAAATCATGAAATTAATAAAAAAAATAGCATCACAATTCAAACACGTCACCAAATTTTAAAAGCATCGCTATATAAAAATAAATGTGTCGCCATAATAAAAAGTGTCATTGTAGCTATCAAATGTGTTGTTGCGTCCTAGAAACTTGCAAGTCATAGAAAAACTCAATAAAAACGTCAAATTTGATGTTTCAAGCCCTCCTTCTAGTGCCAAAAAGTGAATGCGAGATAAACTTGGGCTAAACATGAAAAAAACATGCAAGAATTAGTCATATTAGTAGGTTAAATTATATTCCCTATGAATTACTCAGAAATAAAAGCAATGAAAACATGAACACAAAAGTATGAACTATCAAACAAAGCATACATGAAATCCTATCTAAGTACTCCAAACCTCATCCCATAGGGGGATTGGTGCCAAATTGATGTGGAATATGATCCTTTCCCAATACCTTGTTGAATAAGCTTCAAAATTTATATGTAGATGTGATGATTTTGATGGTCCAAATAATGATAATCCAAGCTAAGATAATGAAAAATGCATGTAGATGTGGGTGAAAAATATTTATAGTAAGTTTTTATGAAAAGTTGGATCCCAAATGGATGTGATAAATGCCAATTGCTTTCAAAGATAATGATAGCAATTGGATGATTGATAGATGAAAATGAGTATATTGCCTTTGCTCTCATGAAAAGTGGATCGTTTTCTTGTAGAAGTGGCTTCTATTTATAGGAAGCAAGGGTTAGAAGAAGGGAAAAAATAAGCAATGTGGGACTAAATGGAGGATCATTAGCCTTGTGAAAAGTGTCACAAAGCTAAGAGAAGCAACGGGGATATGTGCCTCACACATGTGTGTACACATTTTGGGAAAAGAGATGTAAGAGGAAGTTAAGGCATATGGTTGGAAGAATTTAAGGATTGTGGGTGATAAGGTAAGGGTATGTAAGAGAAGTAAATTCCCTTGTAAGAGACAAAATGGATCTTGTAAGAGGCAATAAAGGCCTTTGTAAGAGCCTTAAAGACTTTGAGTGTGGAGAAAGGAAGATGGACTATTCCAAGGGAATATTCTTTTGTGAGGAGAAATAACTCATTTAATTAATTTGTAAAAATTAATTACTTGTACAAGTCGAAAGGGGAAAGAATATTCCTTGGGAATATCCCCTTGTGAGGAAAATAGGCAGTTAATTAATTTGAAGAAATTAATTATTGGTGCAAGTGGGGTAAAATAAACCATAGGTTTATTTAACCTTGGTGGGGTTAAAAGCTAGAGGATTGGCTAATGAAGATTAGGAGGTGGTTTAAGGTTAATTAATCTAGAATTAATTAATCTTAGGTGGATTAGGGGTTTTAGAAGAATATGACATTTTAATTAAATAAATGGATTTATTTAATCAAATCAAAAGACATAGGAGTTTTAATTAAATGTTTTGCATTATTTAATTAAATGGGATGAGAATTAGTAAGAAAGGGGGTTAATTAATCCAATAAAATTAATTTTTTGATTAATAGGAGAAAACGATGAATTTAATTAAACAATATAGATTATTTAATTAAATAGTTAGTCATAGCTGATCTAGGACGAAATGATGTTAATAATCAAATTTAGATGTGCAATATTGATCAAGACTATTTAAGTGTCTACAATAAGCACATTCCCATATCCGCAACACCAAACCTTACACTATGGAGAAATGCGGAGCAATCTCATTTCTCCTAGACATCTTGTTTCACTAGAAAAATGCACTATCAAACACATCTTCTACTACAATATTATCCATAACCTAAAAAACTAGATAGAGCACCTCTAAACACCTCTGATCATTACATCCAAACCACATGCACATAATTTCAACCATGAAAAAATGCAAAGAAAAACATTGAACACACCATTATCACATTGAACTCTCTTTTATTCAAATTTTATCAAAAGCACTTGGAAACCAAGTGAACCAACTTCATCATCAACACTAATAACATTTCTACAACAAATCTATAACATTTGTAGTACTCTACAACATATCCAATACTCTCCCAAACACAAAAATTTTGCAACTATACTGAAGTAGGACATCAATGACAATGCCAACAAATCTAGGCTCCAACAAATCAATGCTATAGGTTGACATCATCAACACCAACATCATTCCAACAATATCTTCATACAAGAGGTTGACATTAATGACAACACTCAAGCTTGATTTAAGTCACAAAAATATCAAGCTTCTAACATCTCCAACCTTACAATGGTATAGAGGGGAGAGAGAGAAGAATGGAGAGAAAGATATGGGTAAAGAGGGATGGAGAGGTAGACAAGGAGTGACTAAGAGACCTAGAGAGGGGAGAGGTAAAGAGGTGAGGGGGAGACAAGTGAGAGAGAAGAGAGGGAGAGAGAAGAGAGAGAGGGAAGTATTGGTAGAGGAGTAATAAGAGAAGGAGGGAGAGGTAGACATGGAGGGAGCGAGACAAGGTGGATATGGAGAGGGGAGAGAGAGAAGAATGGAGAGAAGAGAGAGATCGGCGGATTCCAGATAGAGGGAAAAGAGTTCAGGATCCGCTGCGTCATTGGGAAAAAGAAATCCATGGAATCAGATCGGAGAGATAGACTAAAGGAAAGAAGAAATCGAAAAAGGAGGGATCGCGAGAGGTAAGAGGGGAGAAATAAATGAGAAAGAAATCGGAATAGAGGGAGAAAAATCGTCCTAGAGGGAAGAAAAAATAGGGGAGAAATATCGAGAGAGGCAGAGAGAAATGGGACCATTCCGGAGGAGAGAGGCAGAGATGGGGAGATCGAGAGGGAGGCAGAGAGGAGCTGCGAGAATCGGGAGACAGGAAGAGATCAGAAATCAAAATCAAATGAAATGTAAGAGGGGAAATCATCCGGAAGGAGAGAAGTGAAGAGGAGGATATGGCTAAGGAGGGATAGTGTTGGTGTAATTAAAATTGTTGTACCTTGTCCTAGGTCATTATTACACCTTAGTTAAGTTTACTTAGGGACCACATAGGAGGTAGTTGGAGAATTTCCACTTTAGGTGGACTTATCATGTTATTACTTTGTCACATCCACCTTTTGTGGACACATCATGTGATTACCTCTCCACCCGGTGGGTGATCCACCATTTGTGGTGATTATCACATTATCACTTTTCTAGTTTACGGTGACTGGTAGCTTTTCACCCAGTTGTCTCATGTCATAAGATTCGGAAACTTGTCAAATCTTATGCCCTTCTGTTTATACCTTGGCTATATAACCAAGGGTCTCCTATGTGCTTTTGTACATTACACATTCTATTTGCATCATTGGCAGAATACAGTTTATTCTTGTCATATTGTTTCTATCTCTCTTATGCTTGTGCTTCCTATTAGGCCTCTAGATCTTGGGTGGTTACCTTCATAGCCAATTCTTACAGATAGATAGTGTGGACATGAAAAAAGTATCCATTTTTTCTTGCTTGATATGGGAATAATTAACGACAAATTGGACTTAATGAGGCCTTGATTTGGTGTTTTGAGTTGTTTTACACTTCCACATTAGGTCTTGGACCCTTGAAAATGAATTTAACTATGTCTTGTAAATGTGTTGTGTATGTTGATGACACAATCTTTAGAGGTAATGAAGCTATGTGCAAGAAATTTGCAGAAGGGATGCAAAAAGAGTGAGATGTCTATGTTTGGGGAGATGAATTTCTTCCTGGGGCTACAAATCAATCAAATAAATAAAGGTATATTCATTTAACAATTAAATTATGTTAAAGATATGTTGACGAAGTTTGGAATGGATGAATCCAAACTGGTATGTACTCCTATGGTTACTGGTTGCAAACTGAGTAAGGATGATGAATCCCCTAAGGTTGATCAGAGAAGGAATAGATCTATGATTGGTGAACTACTATACCTAATTGCTACTAGACTGAATATCATGCATGTAGTTTGTCTTGTGGCTAGATTTCAACACATTTTTTGTATTTTGCACCACATTTGTGGTGAGAAATCTAGCAGAAGTCGCTAACCCACCCTAGTATACATTAGCAATGCAACAGTGTCAGTTGCAATTGTTAGGTTTTGTAATGCATCTATTGTAGACGACACTGCAATTGTTAGTTTATGTCATGCATTTATCAAACAAATAAAACATAGACTATTTTTAGAATGGGCATAAACTTGACTTTCTTTTTACACAGAATCTAAAATTAAAAGAGTCACTTTCTTGCATTTTTTAGCAAAATTTTAGTTTTCCTAGGTTAAACATTGTATCCTTCGAGTCATATCAAAGTCTTGGAGATCTTGTCTTAACATCTACAAATTAGAAAACCAAGAAAACTTAGTGGTCAAGTCTAGTGTCACCTCCTAAAAAATTTTGAACCTCATTTTTTATAAAATCCCATCAATAAAATGAGAGAAAAATGGGCAAAGTTTTTAGAAGCTACATAAAATTTTAAGCATAGAATAATACGCTTCACTTTATTTTAATTCAATACATGAATAATATATAGCCACTTACATAGCCAAACAATCTCCTATTTAATAGGGAGGTGTTATAACAAATATCTTGAAATACCATTCACGGGTATAACACACTAACCACTAACTATATTGTTATTTCAACAATATATACGACTAACCATCAAACCTATATTAGCGAGTTGTTTATTAACAACTTCACTATTACAATAGTAATTACATTTCTACATTTACATAATTACTAACACCTATGTGAACACTAATTCCCAACACCCCCTTAGTGTGAACATGGGGTGAAAGTACATCACGATACTTAATGACCACACACAATAGCTTACCAAACAATATAAGATAAGAGTAGTGACATACACATCTACTCATGTCAAGCAATAGTGGAACTAGCCTCACTATGCTTAGTACTTCCATCCAAGGATAGGGACAAACACATCTATCCAACATCAAGGTTATGAATAGGAACACACACATCTATTCACAACAATTATGATTGGGGACACACACATCCAATCATAATCACCAACTCGTGTGATTGGTGACAAACACTTCCAATCACTTCACTACCTCGTGAATAGGGACAAACACATCCATTCACTAACAATCAAGAAATGTGATTGGGGATATACACATCCAACCACAAATACAATGTTTGAGAACACAAAGCCCTTGTTGTCAAGTATGTATCCACCATAATAGATCATCGCCACTTTGATAAAAAATGATATGAGATGGTTCTTGCTGCCACCTGGAAACCAATCTTGGCTTTAGTCATTTTGGCACAAGTTTTTTTTGTCAATAAAAAAAATTTCATGTTGTTCTGATACCATTGTCTGCCGTAGACAAGTGGTCCTCATGCCATCGTGTCACCATATGTCACGATCCATTTGCATTAGCTTCCACATGTCATCCTACAAATCAATCATTACTGGGTCCCGCAGTCAGCATCATACTCCTATTGTCTTATCATTGGGACTAGCTCCATAGTCTTGGCGATACCATATTGTCTCACTAATGGGTAGGTCATCGGGTTGTTTGGGAGACATTCTTCAATGTCCATCATTCTCTTTGATGTAAACACTTGATGAATTCACCTGTCCACTTCATTTCCATGTCACTACTTTGTAATCCATAAGGATATGGATTACCATTTGCCCAAACTTGTCATGCCATGCGTCTACTTTGTTATCATCTGTCATCTCATACCCCAATTGGGTCCCACCAAGATACATTGTGGGCAATGTTGAATCTTTCTCGTTCAATCTCTACCATTCATCAAGCAAGATCACAATGTTGCTACAAAATTGAACTTCACAACCTCTTGTTGGAGGTTATGAAATTCTAAAAACCCGTGACTCACTAATAAAGCTCTCCTTACTTCTTATCGCTCCATCGAGACGACTTCTCCCAGACTCATGTCGATACATCAATGTCTCGCTCATAAGATGAACATCTGCCCATCGAAGAGACATCTCCCATTCTCTTGCTGATCACGCAGGGTCACACCGACAAGGTGACCATCAGGCCATTGGAAAGACTCCTTGATTCCTGGTGATACACTAATGTCTCGCCAATCTGAAGAATATATATAACCTTAAAGTGCTAGGAAGAGGGGCTGGTCACCCACACGACTTTAATGAAATAAGTTGTAACTAATGTAACCAACAACCGCCAATAGTAGGTCAACATAAAAATAGAAATCTATTTTGAATGTCATGACAACAAGTATCCTTAAGGTTTAATTGATAAACCCTAATACTTGAGAGTAGAAATAAAACATTTTTGGGCGCATCCTTCACTTTCTCAACCTTCATAATACGTTTTTGGAAAGCTCAAAAGAAACCCAATTTGAATATGTCATCAGATCCACTACTTTCACACTCATGCCAACGATCTCCTTAGCCATATTTTCCATTTTGACATCAATGACAACTATATACCAACAAGAACATGATATTTAGTGAATTTTCCCAAATATGATCCATCAATGTATTAACACCCACCAGCCTAGAAGAAGCAAGAAAGAGGATGTTTTGCAAGGCCTCCTAAAGCATACCTTGATAAATCAAAGTGGTCTAAAGTGAATCCCAAAGTGAGATCTTAGCTGGAGTAACATGAAGTTGCTTGACAAGATCATAGTCTTGAGGTGCTTTAGTTGCGAGTTTAGGTGTTGAAGGATGACTTGAGTAGATTGAGGTGTAGGAATAGAAGGTTGTTGATTCAATTTCTATTTATTTCTTCTAGTATTGTATGTGTGCACTACGACAGTGTAAGAATTAGAGTTTGTAGGTCATACAAACCTGGTATACAAGTCTATTGAGTCACCAGCCTAGAAGAAGCAAGAAAGAGGATGTTTTGCAAGGCCTCCTAAAGCATACCTTGATAAATCAAAGTGGTCTAAAGTGAATCCCAAAGTGAGATCTTAGCTGGAGTAACATGAAGTTGCTTGACAAGATCATAGTCTTGAGGTGCTTTAGTTGCGAGTTTAGGTGTTGAAGGATGACTTGAGTAGATTGAGGTGTAGGAATAGAAGGTTGTTGATTCAATTTCTATTTATTTCTTCTAGTATTGTATGTGTGCACTACGACAGTGTAAGAATTAGAGTTTGTAGGTCATACAAACCTGGTATACAAGTCTATTGAGTCATCAAAATATAGGACCCTGCAATTAGAATGAATCTTCTTAGAAGAAGGGCTAGTTGGAGTCAAGTAAACAATGAGTCTCTTAGGCATAGGGGAAGACACAAATACTACAATGTTCATTGATTCTTTAGCTTGTGAAGTAGATGTTTGTGAAAAGGAAGTTTTCTTGGAAGATCTACAAGTAGAGGAAGATGCTTCTAAGAAATCATCTAGAGCATTGTCCAACATATCAAAATATTCCTTAGAGAAAAATTATCATAAACATTAAAACATTATAGAAAAATATCTGACATGGTTCATGTTGGTTTCACCAAAATGTAGGAGAAAGGGGATTCGATGCTCACGAGTCTCTTCATTCTCAAGAGAATCCCAGGGAGAAAACTACCCTTAACTACCTTAGGCGTTACCTGAATGAAGAAATTGTAAAGAATGTGATACTAAGGATAATATTCAAGAAGACTACCCCAGAATCTGAAAGAACAGGGTATCAAGATCTTTTCCTCAAAAGGAATATACCTCGACCAAATTACTACAACATAGTATCAAGACACCAATACAAAATGCTAGAGTCCAGTAGATGCACTACTGTCCAAGGAAAATAGAGAACCATAACCTTGAACATAGATGCTTTAACTCTAATAACATGCTTGGACCTAAGCTCTGTTTGACAAAATAAATAAATAGAAAGCGAGAAACACTATAAAATACAAGG
>VDFB02293426.1:79221-93510 GCA_007258455.2 Sequoia sempervirens
AGAGAGAGAGAGAGAGAGAGAGAGAGAGAGAGAGAGAGAGAAGGGAGAGGGGAAGAAGGGGAGAGAGAGGGAGAGAGAATTAGGAGGGGGAAGTGAGAGGGGAAGAATGAGAGAGAGAGAGGGAGAGGGAGAGAGGGAAAGGGAGAGGAAGTTCCTTGGGTGCCCATTTTTTCCATAAATGTTTTTACCTCAAGAGCACCTCAATGTTGCCTATGCTCTCATCATCATAAGAACATGACCCCCCTTCAACAAGAAAAAAATCCATGCATTTACATAATTTTATTATAATCTTTTGACCTCTAGTTGATCTCCCTCTTTTAGACATACTACATGTCTCGCTTTTCTCTTCTCTTCCTGAATTTCCCTCGCTCGAGGAAGATAGATCTGAAAAATACCTATTTGGTGGTACCTGCACTCATAAGGATGTTGGATAAAGTTCTTTCATGGTGATGTGATCCCAAGGTGACATTATGATTAATTTATCATTTCATCGCTAGAATTTCATAGGTTATAAGGTAATCAAGTCTTGATAGATTGCAAGTTATTGTTACTACGTCCAAATGTGTCCATCACAAATCAAATCTACTTAATGTTTTAACTCCCAAACTTTGTAACAAGTGTTAAATGTGACTATGGTCCACTAGTTACACAACCAAGGCCTCAAATGTATTCTCTAATTGTAATCAAAGGAATTTTTCTCTTCATTCAAGTAAATAAACTTGAAGGGAAACACCACCAAGTGGTTTATTGGACACCTACATGACTAAAAATAGCAAAAAATTTACATTTAATTTCCATGTCTAAGTGGTTAACGAGGAGGGAGGGTGTACTAGGCCTAGTTAAGTCATCATAAGTTTATGCTTTGGAAATAATTTTTTTTAAGTCATCTTGAATCTTCCTGAGTCTAATTGCTAGAAGACTTTTGGTATGTTTTAAGGTAGGATGATTGATGAAAGATCCCAAAGAGCCTTTCTCCATTGTATCCAGGTACACATAGTAGTAGTATTCTCTTATATGGTTGGACACGATTTAAAGAACTTAGCTAGGAATTATTCATTTAACCTAAGGTTTTCTCATAATGCCATTATTGGAAAAGTATGATCAAATTCTTCTATTATGAAGAATTGGTCTATGTGCCTCTAGTAATCACTATAAATGTTTGTAAGGATAAAATGACTAAAAGCATTAGGTAGGAGAGAATCAACTTTGAGTTCTTCAAAGATTATATTCCTCTATTCATAATTTTTAAGGGTTGTGTGTGGAGGAGGTTATCACTACCAAGAAGGGAGGAGACCTTTCCTTGTGATGAAACTTCAAAATTTTGCTCTTTGTGTTCCATTTTTATCTTTCCTTATGTCTCTGGTCATCTATGGTGTTTGGGAAAAGCCTAAGGTTGGGGTTTTACCTTTGTCTTCATGTAAAACCCTAGTGTTTATCTTACGCCTTGGGTGGGATATTTTGGGCCGTTACTTTTTGGGGAGGGTTTTAAAACAACTTAAGCCCCATCGCTTCGTCTAGGCTGGGCCCCTTTTGATTTATCATTTTATTTCCTTCACCTAACTTTATTATTTCCTAAGTCTTGGATGGTCCTGTGCTCCTTCCTTTAAAAAACAACTTATGTCATTATTTATCATCGGCTTAGTGATGTCCCCTTGTTCTTTTAATAAATGTTTTATATTTTGCAGAGGGACAAGTTTGTGTGACCGTAGATCAATTATCATTTGATCTCAACCATTCCCCGCCATCCCGTGATGACCCCACCACACTATTTTGGTTGATCGCGATATCACGAACGAGCACCACATGTCTCATTTAATGAAGCCAAAGAGATGATAGAAGAATCACATAACTAGAATTTCCATTCTATCTCAAGAAGAGTTTGTCAATTATTCACTTGCATGTTTACACAAGTTGTAAACAATTTTTGTGCCTAACAGTTTGAATTATTGCCATTATTGAAATCCACATTTGTAGATATTCATTAGACTCCATATACCCAATAAGGCACCGGTCTCCCCTTGTATTCTTTTATAATTTTCATTATTCTTATTTATTTTACACTTACATTTACAAATACACATACATATGCATTTACTGTTTTCATTTATTTCTCATGTAGTTTAATAGTTTGATCAATTTCATATTATATGTGTTGAAGACTTTAGAATTTCAATTACATTAATTTATGGATATGTTGTATCTATAACACTACAAAACCATATGCTCTTTGTATTTACACTTGCATTTAGAAATACACATTTATATACATAGATATAGATTTCTTTAATGATATGTTGCATTTATTGTTCTAGGAGAGCATCCAGTAATTGCATTTACATTTAGATTTAAAAATACATATACATACATACATACATACATACATATATATGTGTGTGTGTGTGTGTGTGTATGTTTATCATTTATATTTAGTGTTCATAAACAACCCATTAGGTCTGCACATGGATAAAAATTCATAAAATCAGATCTCCCATATATATTTTGTTGAAACCTAGGCTTGAACCTCTCATTTCACATGCTTTTCTTCACAAAACTCTTGAGGACAACAACTATACCTTCTTTATTTTTCATCCTATGCCATATTCATGCATCCTACAATTAAAAAAGTATCCATGGGGCCTCTTACACAAGCTACAGTAATCACAAAAAGTGTAAGAGTCCCTTCATATCATGTTTGGACTACAAAACTCTCAAAAATAGGGTAACCGGGCTATATGCAAAGAAACAAAAATTTCTAACTCAAATCAATGGCTTAAGCCCTCAAATCAGATTCAAATAAAAGCTAAAACATATCTTCACGACCTGGAATTGATTTCACATAAAAATATGGTTGCATGTGATCGTACAATGCTGCATAACAGGAAAAATATAGAAATTTTGAAGAAAAACATAGATTTTTGAATGTCAAGAGCTTGTATTTTAAATCCTCAACCATCAACAACCATTACAATGATCACTTTATGCCTTTTAAAGGCCTTTACATGCCAACCACTGAACAACCACCTCTACAACTGACTTTTTAATCTTTTATGATCACATGAAACATAAAACACACTAATTTCAAGGTTGTTAACATCACTATTGAAATTTTTTAATTTTTTGACCTTTCAAACATTAAAAAGTACATCATTAAATTAATTATGTAATGGCATAAAAATTAAAAACATCATGAATTAATTATGTAACCACATAAGTCAAATATAATTCTATCAAGAAATTAATATCAAATAGATAATATAACATAACTCATACATTTCAATGTCATTGATCTTCTTCTTCATCCAACTCTTTGTGCTCATCGATCCAGATTCGACATTGTAAGGATTGGTCATATCATCATCATCATCATCAATATCAATTTTGATAATGTCATCATCCAAATGGATATCATCTTCATGAACATGAACTCCTACATCATCATGATCTAGTTCCTCCTCTTCGACATCTTCGTCAGGGACATCATCAACTAACTGTTGATCTTGATCATCATCTACATCATCTTCTAGTTCTTCGGTATCTTCTTCTTCCACCACATTATACTTTACCGGTCTTCCTCTTGGATCATTTCTAACAAAAAATGACCAACCCAGTTTACCTGGAACCTTTGAGTAAAATACCTGCTCACATTGGCTTGGAAGAATATAGGGCTCATTTCTAGCTTGCTCGATCGACCTTTTATTAACCATGGTAAATTCATTAGCATGTTCAATAATAGTTCTCTTGGGATCATTTTCATTCAATCGTAGCCTGTACCATAGGATGATGAACATAATTAATCTGAAGGACTTAAAGTCAGACTCAAGTATATCATCCAAAATCCCATAGTATTGATTTTCTTAGACTTCTGGATGTATGTCACTTCTAGATGAAACATTAGTCACCTAAAAGGCTGCGGTCATACCAGAATCACAAGTTTTCTTCATGTCATCCAACATTTTGATTTGAAATTTATGACCATTGCACCACATAGCCTTGTGGTGTTTCACCTGCAATATGTCAAACATGTAAAAATTATTGCAATATCATCAGTTGATAAATATATTTATTCTTGGCCGAATGTATGCAAAGAAAACAATCTCAACATATATATACATCAATATAATTGAAAATAATTAAATAATATGGGTGATTAATATATTTATACGTACCTATTTATTTCTTAAACCATATGCTAAATTAATTTTCCTTTGTGTAACATTGAAATCTCCATTACGATGAGCTTCTTTAAACAATAAAGCCACACCTTCCCATGTTAATGTGTGACTAGATTGTTGACATTGTTCAATCCATACCGTCATCCAATCAAAATTGTTTGCGACATACAAATGTAGTGCATTCCACTCTCGACCAACTGTATAAAAAAAAATTGAATTTCACAAATGACGTATAATTAATTAAATACCATAGTTAGGACCTTAATTTATAATTGATGTATATTGAAGATTAAAAATTAAATAAGTACAATATATATAAAAACCATATGTAAAATGTATTCCAATTAATCTCTATGACCATCTTATAATTACCTCTCACTTTCCTCAATCTACCTTTCTCCATTAGGTACTCCCCTTCAAATTTGTTAATGGAGTTGGGATCCCAAATGCAATCTACATAGATCTTTACTGCAAAATTAAGAAGATATTCACTAATGTACACCATGGTCTGGTATACCATATATTCCTCCACCATAGAACCCTCAGGATGTGCTATTTGTCTAACCAAAGCCTTCAAAAATTTTAAGTGCCTCTCAACCATCCACATTGACCTTGTGTGTACAAGTCCACACAATTCAATCTCCTCAACTTGGTGTATGAGGTAGTGTTCTTGTGCATTGAAAAATGTCGAAGGTACACTTTTGCATTTCACACATTAGATGAGGAATTTTTCTCTTCCAATAATTTATATTTTCTTTATGGATTTCTTTAGATGATAGCCATCTACAAGTGATTCAAGGCTAATATATTAACGAGATTTAAAAAAAATATACAATATATTACATAACAAGTAAAATAAATGGCAATTATAAGATGTATACAACGAATTGAACAAATATCGCTACTTACCTCATGTATTTTCCAAGATCATATATAACTTGCTTGACATTGTTGTCGAAGTTGTCTGGGAGAGATAGAGGTAGACGTAATACAACAATTATAAAATGATCTTTTCATTATTTTTCCAAAAGTAGTAAACATAATATAATGAAAATTACATGCATTATACAAGTGTATATAATATACCAGAATAATTACCTTAATGAAGGTATGCCAATCATGCGTTTTCATCCCTAACCCAAATTCACCTTTCTTTGTTATTATATTGTTTATGTTCGCAACAAATCCTGTTGGAAATCAAATTTTTTGTATGACTTATTTTATAGCATTACTTTGCTGCTTCGTTAATAACCAAGGAAGGGCACTTATATTAATTTTGTCTCCATCGCTATTTAATTGAATGACATTTTTCATTGCATGATTGGCTTCCTGAATGTCACTACAAATTTTGACAATTTTTTCTTTGTCATGCCTTCCATCCAATATTTTCCATAACGTTTATGTTATATTCTTTCCGATATGCATTGTATCAAACAAATGCACAATTTGTAGCTGCTCATAGTAGGGCAACCTACTAAATTATCTGGGATAACTTTTCAGTCCCTGTGGAAGTCGGCCATTAATGCCTTGACGACCTTCACGAAGCATATAAGTTAAAAAAATTAACGACAATCATTGCCAATTACAGCATGAGTAAACACAACACAATATAAAAATATAAATTCAAAATATATCATATATGAGAGATAAACAATTTGATCCGATGTATAACCTTGATGATTAATTCTATTATATTCCAACTTTCATAGGCGAGGTGTCATTTTTCGTGGTTTTGATGTAGTCTCTTCTTTCCCATTGAAAATATGTTTTTTAGTAGTTTGATACTTATGATTTCTATGGAGGAAGTGCCAATACTCATCAAACACCTGCTTTCCTAAACTTGTTGAACGACAAGATTTCATCTTTGGACCACAAATTGGACATGCAAATTTTACCTTTATTTGAAGACCTGTAAGATCATATATAATTGGATTAAATATGTCAATTTTTATAATTATATATAATGAATAGATTATTTAAAAACATGCATGATATCTACTTCATAAAATTAAATATTGTTAAAGTGCAGTCAAACATTATAACAAACTACAAAAATGTGTTAGCCCTGGGGCATCATAATTGTCCATACAAGCATTGCATGTAATTGAAATTGTCTTTGTCCTATTGGTCTAGAGACATCATACATAGTGATACCATTCCATAACTTTAGTAACTTGTCGATAAGAGGCTCGATATATACATTCATATATTTAACTTGGTACTTACCTAGTTGAATGAACATAAACATTACATAATTATTATAACCATTTTACTGCAATATATATAAATTAATTTACATGACTATTGAATGAAAAAAATATACATCATTATGCAATAAATAAGACAAATGAGATGCTGCTACGTTAAAGAAAATTGATGCAAACAAATACCTGGAACAATCATTGGAAACATTATGTGCTCCCTCTTTATTGACATCCATGGAGGAATGTTATTGTTGATAACAAAAATAGACCACACCGAGTAAATAGATCTCAGCTCTCCCAATGGATTGACACCGTCCACTCCCAATGAAAGCCTGAGATTACGAGGTTATTCTTTAAAGTGTGGCTGTTTTTCCTCCATATCCCTAAATGCATAACCATTCGCAGGCATTCGAAGAATGTCATCTCCGCTTCTATTTTGTGCATGGTAATCCATAAATTGCGCTAAGCTTTTGCACCTAAATAATTGTTGCATACGTGGAATAATGAGAATACAACGAAGAACCTTGCGAGGAACCTTTTTTGTTAGTTGATCTGTTCAATATCTACAGATATGAAATTCTGGGCATTCTGTTGCAAATTCATGTTGTTTATAATATATAATATAATCATTGGGACATGCATCTATTGTTTGATACTCCATTTTGATATCTTTCATAATTCCAGATAATCTTGGTATGAGCGAGGTAAAATATTTGATGGTGGTAACAAAAATTCACAAATCAATCTACAAATTTTTTTTTGTTAATATAAAGAATATTAATGGTACATATTTCATCCTTTATTTACTAGTGATGAACTAACAACAATTAAAATAGATGAAAAAATATGACATATATGACATACCTTAACATCCATGAGATTTTTATGTTTGATAAACCATTCATAACCTTCAAGTTCAACAACAACAATACAACAGAGAGAAGAGTTGTTTGGGAGCCTTCATAAAGGGGCTCGTATGCCTTCTCAAGTATAGGTAAATCATGAACATCATCAAAGTCATCTCGATCATCATGATCAGCTCTGCCACTAAATGTGTTATGGATCAATGTATTTATACCATTATGTTCAACTGTGTTTTCTAGCGCATGATCATCTTCTTCTATAGGATCATTAACTTCATCTTCGATATTCACAGCTCCATGTTTATCCACTTGCAAAACCACATTCTTCAGGCCATTATAATCCATATCATGTGCCCTAGGCTGCCCCACCTTTATAATAATGATAGACACAAATAAACCATGATCATGGTCAAGTGATTATATATATATATAATGTTAAAACGATATAAATATTTCTAAATTCAATCAATATAAACACATATAATGAATAACTTACCAATGGATGATAATCATGCCCCCCTTCAACGTAACCATGCTTCCTACAATGTTTCTCAACTGTTGTGATTAAAAGTCATCTCATTTTTAAGCTCTTGCAATTATTGCAAGGACAATAACATTTCTCATCACCCTTTCTTTTCAATCTAGCCCACAATCTATCAAGTGTCTCTTCATTTTGTTTTGGACTAATATTATCTGACATGATTTTTCTTTACCAAGCTTGACTATTTAGATCTTCAAAAATATCAAACTCACACTCCAATAATTTTTATTCATAGACAGGTAACAAAATCTAATAATTCTGATATTTTACATCAAAAAATTGGCATGCAACCACCCTACAAAGAGAAGATAGTCTAAAGTTAATGACCCCAAAAAACACTTTAAAATGCTAATTCCAAAACTTATTAAATTTTGATTTTACTATGATTTCCAACCGTTAGACTCCTAAAATTAGAATATTGAACTTGATCGCAAACTTCCTACAACAATGGAGGTAGTGAGCTAGTAAGAGCAAGTGACCCATTCCTAAGGAGCAACAAGTCAGAATCATCATTGCCAATGTCAATACAAATTTATCCTTTTAGTTAAAGATGCAATGTGTCACTTCTTATGAGGAGCTTATCCCTAGGGCCCTCAACATTGAGAGAGCCCTAATCGCACAAGGAAGTACACACTAGTAGAATTTGGAAAATAAATGACTAGGTGACTAAAAATTTTAGTCACAACAATTAAAAATTACTAAATTCTGCTTATTTTTTGCAACTCTGCTATAAATGAGTAAATAAATTACTAGTTTGGTCATTGATTAAAAATTATTTAGTCACACAAATAAAAATGACTAAATAGTTATTTATTTAGTCACAATCCATTTGAATAAATCATTTAAGGAATCAAGAATATAGCCCACCAAAATACTCTAAAAATTTAATAAACATACCCTAAATTTTTTGTCAAAATCTTGTTTTCAGGCGTAGCCCACTAGAATGGAGTTTTCATTTTAATAAACATACTCTAAAACCTTCGTCAAAACATTATTTTCAAGCATAGACTGCCAAAATGGAGAAGTGTTTCAATAAAGAATAACAGAGAATGGTGAGGAGATGTGTGTGAAAGGAGGGATATGATTCATTGCTGCTTATCTCATTCCTACTCTGCTCAACAAATCTTACATTGTTCCCGCTACTATTTGTAATCTAGTTATTTACTTGACATATATTTGCATAATCTCAAATTCCTTCAGAGGCTTTTGAAGTATCAATGTATCCTATATAGGGTTTAGAATGATTTCTTTTAATTAAAAAAATAAATAAATGATGTATTTCCCTATAATTAGATAATGTGGAGATCTCCTAAATCTGCCCCAAACACACTATCCTCTTTGGCCTTGTATTCATTACTCCAGCTACTAGGTTTTGCATGTGACATCTTTAATATCTTTGACTGTGGCTTTTAAATAGATCTCAGTCTTTGCTTTAATCCTTTTCATGGTAACCCTTGAGTTCCATAATCCACCTTCAATTTCTTCTAAGAACATTGCCTTAAGCTAGACTACATAGTATGCATATAAAGAAATTCCTTCATACCTACCATTGTTCCAAACCACCACTCACTGCCTTGCTTAAAATGTTGCCTCCATAAGCACAATAACATGTTTTAAAATCATGGTTGCCAGTGATTGACCATTAATATCACCACTTTCATCAAGATACAATGGTATTTTTGTCTTCAAACTCAAGACATTATGCAAGATAACATTGTGAATTGTTTGTTGTGTACAATTTAATTTTCTTGCACATTTAATGCTTTGCTAACTTCCTTTAAGACTGGGTATTGCACCCTTAGCTACAATCTCAAACAACTCACTCACAATCACTTGAAGATTCCTTTCATGGGCATCCTTCTATAAAATCAAACTATGCCCTATAGACTGCCTACTTACTACAGGGGACTCATTGTTTCATGGTATTGTAGATCTTAAGATCCTTCAACCTTATTGATACTACTTCATAGTCCACAAGGTATTATTCACTATTTTCCCATCTTTGATGAGTCTCAAAACAATGCTCAAACATGCAATCCACTACCTCCATTATACAATGGCTAAGAAGAAACATTGAACCTATAATTACCACTATTACTTCATTTGGATAGTCATTCCCTAATTGCATTTGCCTTGTCTAACACTACCAAAAGCATTTGAAAAACCCTTAAGGTCAACAAGGGGGTAAGGAAAATCACTGTTAAAATCTCCACTTTACTATGCAAGGTTTGAGCTTTATTATCTTGTCACTGTTCAACCTTTTTGTGACTATCACATCTCAAGTGACTGTCATTCTTCTTACTGTAGATTGCATTTACAAATGTCACTAAGCTACATAGTGTGCTTGTTATTGGCTACAATCTTTAGATTGCAAGATTTTGTTATTAGCTACAATGTCTCAATTTTTTTGGTATTCCAACCTCACTAATCTGCTAGAGTTATTGTTTATGTTTCTATGGAGGCCTAGGGTTTGTACCCTAATCATGCTCTTACCAATGCTTTTGTTGGTATTACAAAATAACCTTAAATATTGGGTCAAAAATTAGTTGTCTTGATAGGGTTGTGGTATGATCTTGGATTGTATCCTAGAGTGTGTGGGAAGCTTGTGTTTGATCATTAAGGTATGTAAACCTGATCAGAGAAATGTATCCTACATAGCATGGGTCTTGCTTTAATACTTTCCATAATGGTTATTAGCAGATCACATTATTATAGTTTGCAGTAACCTAAGATTGCATTCAAGTATGTAACAAACTTGGTTTGTAGTTTAAGCTATACAATTTTAAGTAACATTCATAAGGTTTAGAAAATCTTGATCACTCTCTAGAATATCCCATTAAACATGGGTTGTGCTTGAAAGCACTACATAATTGATATAACACAACCACTCTGCATATCAACTAGAGTTATAGGCTCTTTATTGCAGCAATAGGTAATCACTCTTGGATCATGCTATAATTACATCGTAACCTATTAAACTTGAGACAACCTGAATGCACCCAATGATGATTGACACCTACATTATACAACCTGAATTAACTACATTATATGAGTGCCTCCATTTCTATCACAACGTAGCCACATTAAACTTGGGTCACACATAAATGCATCCTATATTTGTTATAACACAATTGTGCCACATGACCAATAGAGTTGTGGATCACATAATTAGTCACAAGAATTTGTTCCTTGGTTGTGATCTTATGGTGATTCCACACAACAAAATATGGACATGAAATTCTCAAAACCCTAAACCTCAAAAAATAAAATCTGATGAGATGTTGCTTTAAAATATTATTTTCAAACTTGGAACTACAAATCTGACTTCACAATTGAATTATGCAAAAAGACAATGACTACCCTCAACCTGGTGATATCTTCTTGATTTTTTAATTTTTCCCAAGAAAATCGTCCTTAGTTCATATATAAAGCTGTCTCAAAGTAGAAAAATGTAAAGTATAGCAAAACATTGTCGCAATAAATCAACGAACTCACTTTTCTTTATGTCGGCCACAATTTGATTTTTTTCTTATTTTTCATGTTTGTTGAAATTTCGACGAAATTGCTAGTCAAAATTTCGACGAAAGCCAGGTTCATCAAAATTTTGACGAACATCAGGGATAAAATTTAAAAAAATTGAAAATTACACATCAAATTTTACAAGCACTCGACAATACATCAAATTATACATATTTCGTCAGAAATTTTCGTTAGATTTTGCAGTCAAATGAGTTAGTGAATGCTTACTCGGTCCTTGAAGTTGCTCTGCCACCAAGCCTTAATCTCCTCCTTAGGGCATCCCGAACTGCACCATTTAGCGAATAATGTTGTCTTTAAGCCTGGTTACCCTTGCTTCTATCGCTTCTAATGGCATTGCATACAACTTACTCCCCCATGGCCTCATGCTATCTTCCACATCTTCCTTTCCATTTTCCCTAGAATTTCCTCCTTCCTAGACCTCTTCTATCCAAATTCAGATCCCTTGGGTTCATCCTTCATCTATCTTGCTTCCATCCCATTCATTCTGGAATTTCTTCACTCCATGGTTTTGTTTTTCCTCTAGTCTCTAAATTAGGGTTTCCAAAGCCTCACTTTCCAAGTTTTGTTGGTATGCCTTAGGATCCCGGTCTTCTCGCTTCTCCAATTTAATGCCAACGCATCTCCAGGGATTATTTTCTCCTAGAACCACCCACTCCCATTGCCTCACAAGTTCCTTCCTTTACCACTCATCGACCATCTATTTGGCTTTACTCCTGAATCTGATTCCTTCCTCCATCCGTCACCCTGGAATTTCCAACCTGACTAGTTTTGGTTTTGCATTGTGGGAGCCTCTACCTTACAATAATATAGGTGGCATTTATCCACCCAGTTTCCATTCATGAAGACCAACTATGGGGTATGCGCGAGCCCGTCTACTCTACCTCCACACGTGTCTTCTTTCCTTGATTGGTTGTCCTCAATGTCTCACCAATGCTTCCTTTCCAGATTTCATGCATTTTTTCACTCGGCTTCACCTCCTTGCACCATATATAATATTATTATATTTCTTAAAATAAATTTAAATATATTATAAATTATATAATATAAACAATTAAAATATATTACAAAAATATAATTAATGTTATTAATATATTTTATAATATAACAAAAAAATTATATAATATAATAATATATGTTAATATATGAAAAATTACCACAACACAATTTTGAAAAAAAAAGATAAAAATTAGAAAGCACATATAATAGATTTAACTTTTATTTATTTTTAATATATATTATATTTATTTTATTAATAAAATTTATTTAATATATAAAATTAGTAATAGAAAATTTTATTAAAGATATAATTTATTTTAAAATTAGTGATTAAATTAGTTCATGGACAACAAATCAAATTAATTATAATAATAAAAAATTTATAATATTTTAATAATTATAATATTATAATATTAAGATAATATTTCTAATATCAATAATCTAAATTAATTAATTATAATATATTAAGATTTTTTTTATATATAAAATAATACTAATATTAATAATAAGATAATATTATTATATAATATAATATAATAACATAATATTATATAATATAATATAAAATTTAATATATTAGATTTAATATATATTTTAGTTGATTATATTGCAATGAGTTTTGTTTTGTTTTTGATATCAAAAAGTAGCAAAACTAGGGTGTTATCCCTTTAGTACAAAGTCCAAAAGGCCATCAACAACACACAAACAACAAGGTCAAAACACCAAAACAACCACCCTAAATAGTCTATATCAAAAACCACAACAAAATCACCATCAGAGCTACCATATAACTAGTAAACACCATGGACAATCTAGCCATCAACCACTTAGCATCAACAAAATAAAAAGTGTATCTCGCCGAGCTATAGAGTTTACTAATACTAATGTCCATCATGAAACCATGATTTCAAACAATCTTAACCAATGACCTCTAGGGGTCATACCAGTCAGCATAAAACATATAAACCATGAAATTATCCCTAGAAAAAACAAAAAGAAATGTTGGCCAGACAGGCTAGACCCAACCAAAATTTTGATCATCCCGCGTCTCTAATCCTTCTTTCTGCTACATGGTTTGATCAGAGTTATCGTAGCCTAGCCTTCAATGAGGAACTTAAGAAGTTCTTTGCAGGAAGCGTCCTCCTCAACTTTTTCTATGGAATTTTACTTTTGTAACAGGCACAAAGTGGTGGCAGATCTGTGCATGATGTTCAGGGTGAAATGGGTGACATCATGAAGCCTTTTCTCTAGGTTTTCCATTTTTCTTTTACGTTTTTCAACCTCCTCCTAGACAACGTCTTGCTTTCTATGAGCTTCCTCCATGGGGGCCTTACCTTCCACAATATTCGAGGCCCTAGTCTTAACCTCCTTAGCCCTAAAACTGGAAGGACCCAAATAACCCTTTTTTAAACTTTCAGAGACATGGGAGGAGCTGCTAGCAGAAGAAAAAAGGGCTTCCTCCTCCATAACCTTCTCCTCCTTGCTCTTATTCTCACTATCCCCATCGTCATTTGAATTAGAGACCTCTTTAGAGCTCTTCTCTTTCTCTTGCTTGGTAACCAGTCTAGTGGATCTTCGAGGAGTACTAGTTTCCTTGGTAATTTCAATGTCCGAGTCGATTTGCTGCAATCGAAACTTGGTTTTCTTAGAATATTTGGCTTTAATTTTGGTGGTCAGGGCATTGTGTTTCTTATCCTTTTTATTAATACTAGGCCTCGTATTAGGGGATGTGTCCTGGGGAGGGGCTTTCAAAGTAGGGTTCTTGATACACTTTTTCTTACTGGGGCTAGGGGTATCCATAATACTAGTAGACGACAGATTAGACGAGGTAGGGGCTTCTTCAACAATAATGGGCTGAGGGCAGAGGGCAAGGTGGAAATGGTACAATCTAAACATGAGCCCTTGGTGCATAATGGTAAAGTTCTTACCAAAATTCATGGCTTCAACCACATCATTCACCATATTTTCCAGAG
>VDFB02293427.1:0-48704 GCA_007258455.2 Sequoia sempervirens
AAACCCTAAACCCTACACTCTCAATTCTCAACCCTATACCATATACACTTAACCCTATACCCTCAACCCTGGACACTATCCCTCGACCCTCAACCCTATACCTTAAACCCTTAACCCTACACCATACACCCTTAACCCTCATCCCTATACCTTATACCCTAAGCCTTGAACATTATACCTCAACACTATACTTAAACCCTAAACCATATATTCTAAACCCTTAACCCTATACCTTATACCTTAAACCTACACTTGAAACCAAAAAAATAGGTAGGTTCATCAAAATGGATTGATGAACAATGGGGTAATGATGGACCTATTTTCCTTTATTTCATTAGGCAATGAGATCCCCATGAAGAATTGACTAACAACCCTTAGGTTAATCAACTAAATGTGAGAATCTTCAAATTTCCTTATGCTTTGAGGATGGGGGTAAAGTTCAAATGACACTTTTGGGAGAAAAACTAAAAATAGAAAATTAACCTAATTATGACAATTCAAACTTGAAACAACAATATAAAGCTCAATATTGACAGAAACTTAAAACTTATTATAGATCTGAGAAGGGTAGAATGATGTTTACTAGTCACCAAAAGTTACTTTAAGGAGGTTGGATGGGACTCGTTCACCCATGGGTGAATGCATCTTTTGTTAGGGTTTTTCAACAACTTTCAAGAGCCTCCGATGTTGATATGTAGCTTCTAATTTGTCCAAGTTTCAGTGTCGAAAAGTCAAAAATTAGATTTGTAGGTGAGATTCCATGATTTGACAACTTTGACAACTTTTCCAATCTTGCACTTAAGAAGTCTTCAATTCTTCTTCAACCTAAATCTGCAACACACACACAAGAGGGGGAAAATTGTTTGTTTTGGGTGAATAGGGGTTTTCCTTAATCAAACCCCATTTTGTTAATCAAACCTTGAATTGAAATAAAGCATGAAAGAAGGAATGAGGAATAAACAAATCTATGTTACCACTCAACAAACCATTGAATAAACCTTTGTAATGGAGATCTTGGAAGGTATGCAAATTGCATGAAATTGCTTCAATGAATGTGGATCTTGATACTTGAAATAGTGCTTTGAATGCTTGACTTGATCTTGAAACCTACATCACAATGTTAGCTCCAAAACATGCATGATGCAAGAAGAATTTGACATGATGAATGGATCTTGATTGCTGCAATAAATCTATGATATATATGATCTTGAATTCACTTTATCATCAATTTTTTCTTATGAAATTTCTCTCTTGAATATGCTCATGAAATGATAAGTGAAACTTAGTGAAATAACCTTGTATTTATAGATATTTGTCCTTAATTTCACAAAATTTAAATATTACAAGCTGCCATTAAATATGGATTTGGGGAACTTAAAATACTATGAAAAACATATTTTAAATTTAGGTTCAAAGCTCTAGGGAGGACCCATTCACCCATGGGTGAATGGGTCCCAGATCCCTATTCTTAAAACACACATTGCTCAAGGTAAAGTGTTATGTGTTGGCATTAATTATTGTTGGGTTTTCCTTTTGAAAAAGATAATTTATTAGGCTTGTAAATGAAAAATGGGGCTTATTAAGGCATAATTAAGTTTAGTTTAATTAGGAGGGCCCAAAAAAGTGTGAAAATGTAAAGGGATACATTTTTCAACACTATATTAAGGCATTATTAAGTCCATTTTAATTAGGAGGGCCCAAACAAAGTGTGAAAATATAAAGGTATACATTTTTCTACACTACATTTACCCACCACTTTAGTGAGAGGATGACCTTGCAACAAAATAATACTAAAGTAGACAATTAAGAGGTATTTAATTATACAATTTTTGGAAAGATAAGATGGTAAAGATCAAGGAGGATGATCAAGCCCCCAAGATCTAAGATCTCATAGTAAAACTGACAAGGGTGCAAGAAGACACATGCCTATGTTAAGCATATGCAACAATGACAAGATGGGTAAGTGCACCAAGATGGTTCCCAAAAACGGGGGTTAAGTGGCCACTTTTTTTTTTAAATCAGGAAATGTTGACCTTGGACGTGAAATTGAGGATAGTTACACTCAAAATTTTGAGATGGAATAAAAAAAAGGATCGAAGTACTCTGAGTCTACTTTCTAAACTACTAATTTATTTTGAAAATGGTTGAGATTAAAGGGTTCAAAAGAGGGATGTACACAAGTTGGTGTTGTTTTTGTCAAGAAAACATAACATAGCAACTCTTGTATGACCTGAGCACGGTAAAAAAAAAATTAATATTTTTAAAATCGCTATGGTCAGAAGTTAGCTAACAGCATCTAGTTGATGCACAATTTTTTTGATAATTTTTTAATGAAAATTTGTTTTTTTACTAATTTTCTAAGTGGGAACTCTGAAAAGTAGAATTTTGGCCATGCTCCCCCTAAATTTTTTGAAAATAATTGATTTTTTTTCTTCTTTTTTTTTAAATTTGTAGAATAGAGTCTAGTTTCTAAAAATGTAATTTATTTGAAATTTTGATAAATGGTTATTTTATAACAAAAAAAACACCAAACACTACTTTTTAGCAAAAAACAGACATACAAACAAAAGAAATTATGGATGAAAGGCTTAACATTGTCAAAAAATGAAAAAAATTACATCATTGGATACCTAAGAGAGAACCTAACATTACCCATGTGTTCGATTTTATTGATATTGAACTAGATGCAATCTTGATGGTGAGCACGGACTTGATTATGTGAAAAATTGTAGAATTTGCAAAAACACGTCTCTGGCCTTGTTGGGAATGCCCTCCAAGCCTTTGGGTTGGTATCCCAAGGAAAATAATTTCAATTTTTTCTTTTTTTTTTAACGTGAAATAACGCGAGCGAGTTATAACGTGCTCGCATTTTTTAAAACTTTTTTCAAAAATGGCCACAAAATTGGTACCCAACTTCATGCACCCACCCAGATACTCAATCATACAATTTCAAAGACTCAAAGAAAAAGAAAAAGAAAAAGGGGTGGATCAAGCCTCAACTATTTTTCCAACTCGATGTGGATCAAGCCTTAACTGTTTGTCGTCATTATTAATGGCACACATGTGTCATCAACACTCTCACCCTTGCTCGACATGATAATACTTGACTCTCGGGTTTATATTACAATAACTTGGTTCCAAAATCATTCCTCTTAGTTTAAGGTTAAACTATTTACTTTAAGCATATATATAGAGAGAGAGAGAGACTTGTTCGGTAATGAGGAACATTTCAAATCTTGAGCCTTTATACTTCTTATAATAGACTCGAAGTGGAAAGAGGAAATGCACTATTCCAACTTAGAAGTTTAAAGAATAGAGAAGAGAAGACTTCGACTTAGTCAAGGAAGAATAGTTCACAGAGTAATTTGAATGCAAGATTAATAAAATATATAGGTTCATAATAAGAAAGAGTCTTCTATCAGACAAGTTCCAAAGTTTTATGACAAAATTGTTCCCATTATACTTTCAACAAGACGAAGAAGCTCAATGGAAATACTTTCCTATACAAGATGGTTTCCAGAATGATTGTAGAACTTTTCGATGCAAAATTTTAAAAAAATTAAAGACTCTTTTACATGCCACTTCAATTAAAAATATAATGCTTTCTTTATGTATATTTAAAGAGAGAGAGAGATAGGTTGTCACTATTGAGATACTCTTCTGAATTTGAGGTTTATAAATATTTTAATAAACTTGAAGAAGAAAGAGGAATATGCACGATTCCAATTCAAGAGTTAAGAGAACCGAGTAAGGGAATTAATACAGCTCAGGCATTGACGGATTGGTTCACAGAGCACATTGGGTGTAAGAGGAATTAACAATCAGGTTCAAAAATTAATAAGATAGATTATCTCGAATACAAGAGCGAATAATCAACACAAGTTCTAGACTATTAAAGAAAGAGACTTCATCAGACGCAGTTCATAGATATTGCAAGGAACCGATATCAATTTTCTTGGACATAAACTCATTTCTAATAATATACCATTATAGACATCGAAACTTGAATGAATGAACAGACTAACTTGATGCATGAATCAACATCTAAAGGACATCAATAAACATGCCTGAACAAGCTGATTAAAGCTCGACATGACTCTTGCCAACCCTCCACCAACGATGTCAATGGAAGCTACGGGGTATTTGGTTTCAAGCCCGTCTTGAAGGATACAAAGGTGTCATCTACTCATGAGAACATAAAGCTTGTTATTGATCTTAAGAGTAGAGTGCGGAATTCACCAAGATGTCAGTCGGCCTTGGTAGCCAAATGGAAATCAGAGACAAAAATTACAATTTCCAATACAGTGAGAGGAGGATGCAAGAAAAATGTAAATCGATGCCACTTCATAGATAAGCAAAGAGTGTAGCCTACGAGAATGAGGAAAACAGATTGATTGAGATAGACAAGTCTCAGGTGAATGTGAGAGGTGAATGCCCCCTAGCCAAAGCGAATGATAAAAAAAAGTCAGAAGCATGAGAGACCCCAGAAGATAACTCTTGGCGAAGCAAGGCTCCATGATGAGTGTTTGGTCTCTTGTCTTGGGCATTACCAACCAACATGGTGGAAAGGGTGGCAAGGAGTTACCACCTCCCATCTCCACTGACAGCTCCCAAAAGATATTTATCAACTTTAATAATTAATTGATGGACTTAGAGTTGATATTTTATTATTATTAAATTTAATATTTTTATTCATTTACAACTCTTAGGGTGCACTCCAGGAGTTAGATACTTGACTTCAAAAGGAGAACATTGGCGATCAATTAAAATTGACTTGTTTTTCTTATAATTTAATTAAATGATTTAAAGCCAAGGTTATGACTTCATTTAAGCTATTTTTCACTGACTCAAGGCATGATGATAATTTGATCCTTTATTTACTATGACCTCTCCTTGATGATATTTCCCTTTCCCTTGAGGTGTTGGCTATCCTACAACCACTTGACAAAAATAATTAGGGTTAGACCATTCTTCACTTATATATATTTAAATATAACTCTTGAACACATTCCTTTGCACATATATAAGAAAAAAATTCATATTTGCAGTTACAACATAGAAATTAAAATTATTTTCCCAATTTCACATTCTCATGAAAGGTAGTTAATCACAACTAACATAACGATCATAATTTCATTGTCATAATCCTGTTCAAGACAAAAAGGGATGTAACATCTACTGTGGCTCCTCACTTGGCATAGAAGGTAGTGGCTTGACCTCCATCTTAGTGGTAGATGACAATGATTCATTAGCCTCATCAATGTCATCCAACTCTACATTTCCAACTGCACCCATTCCCACATCCTCCAATGCCCATCTCAAAATCAAAAATCTCATCCTCAGTAAACAATGGAGGTTGCTCATCTTTCCTTGTCTAGTTGCTATAAGGATCTATCTCATCCAAATCAATGGGATCCTATGATTTTTCATCTACCCTTCTTGTGCACAACTGAAGGTTGTATTGCACAAAGAAAAGGTCATTGAGGTATTTTTGGATTAATTTGTTCCTCTACTTTGTGTGGATGGCCTCTAACAAGCTCCAATTACACCCATAGTTGGATGCACTAGAAGGTTGGCATAGAATGTGGAGGGAAATTCTTATGAGCTTTGCAGTATTTGCACCCCGATTTGTTGACCAAGACTCTACATAATAAAATATTCAAGAGTTAGAAAGCAAAGTTAGAAAATATTTTATCAAATTATCAATAGTTAATTTAAAATTTGTAACTTAACACATACAATTTACAAGTACAAAAAGATTAAAGATACAAATTTATAATGAAAGACTTAAGTTAAAAAAATAAAATATTCAATTTTGAATTTAAATTCAAAGATTAGAGGTTACCTTCATGATCTTTGTAGTTCTTTGTGCAAAAAGGTTGTCAAAGACTATGCTTGAAACCTTCTCTCCTTCAGGCCTTTTAAATAAGATGAGTCTAGTCATGCTTGACTCACAAATATTTGTTTCAAAGTAGTCAATGAACCAATAATTCTTTGCAACATTAAGAAGATCGTTGCAAACCTTGTGACACTTGATCTTACTAACTCTTTCCCTTGTGTGTGATTTCTCATCAAATGAAGAACCCTAGGGTGATTGTAGATAAATTTTGTGATGCTCCTACATCATCTACAACCAGTGTCACCCAATCAAGTTTTCCTATGTCCTCCAAAAGAAGGTCAAGAAAACGTGTTGCACCTATGATGTTGCATTATCTGTTATGATTTGCACCACATTTTCTATGCTCACCTCTGTGACAATTTCCTCCAACATTAGATACAATGTTTCAACATTTTTTACTAAGTTTGAGGCGTCCATCGATTTCAAAAAAATAATCTCACCATTTGAAGCTATCAAAAAATTGATGATGGTGTGTTTTTTTCCATCCATCCACCCATTAGAAAAAATGTTGCAGCCATATTTTTTCCATTCCTTATTTTGTTCTTCCACTATTAGGCTTGCATTTTCAATTGCATTGATGAGCAACCTACAAGTACAAAGTGAAAGTACAAAATTTTAATTTTTAAACACAAAATGGACATAAATTCAACATAAATTTACTATGTTATTGGGTTCTTCTATTTTGTCTCTTGTACCTGTGTGGGTACGGTTCTGGTCCTGGTGCTTTGCTAGTTCTTCCCTGGGTTCTCCCAACATCCTTCTTGGGCACCTCGTGAATGACCCTGGGAGAACTTGGGCCAAACCTAACCAAACCCAGGGGGACCCAAGGGTCCCCCCCCCAAAAAAAAACAAGTAATTTTTTAAAGCATTTTTTTATGTAAGTTAACAAGAAAAAGGTAGGTAATTGGTGCAATAATAGAAAATACCATCTTTTTGGAGACATTAGGTATGGTTTGTTGTTAAATGTATATGCATATGTATGTATTTGTGTATGTATATGTGTATGTATATATGTATATGTATGTATATATGTTTTATGTGTATGTATATATACATACATACATAAACAGGTAGGTAATTGCTGTAGTAATAGGAAATGCTAGCTTTTTGGAGACATTGAGTATGGTTTGCTATTAAATGTATATGCATATGTATGTATTTATGTATGCATATATGTTATATGTGTATGAAGATATACATACATGATATATATACATACATAAATAGGTAGTTAATTGGTGTAGTAACAAGAAATGCCAACTTTTTGGAGACATTGGGTATGGTTTGCTGTTAAATGTATATGCATATGTATCTATTTATGTATGTATATGTATGTATATGTATGTATATATGTATATGTATGTATGTATATGTATGTATATATGTATATGTATGTATTTATGTATGTACATATGTTATATGTGTATGTATACATACATACATACATACATACATACATATATATATATATATTTCTGTATTTGTACCCAAGGAAAAAAATGCCATATCGCCGTACCTATACCTATACCCGAACTGGTAACTTAGTAAATTAATGAACATAAATTTATCCTAAAATTCAACATAAATTATGATAAGTATAAATTAGCATAAAAAATTAAAATCTACTAATCTCTCACTCAAGTCTCTGCGACAAGGCACCTTGTAGCCTTTTCCTACAACTGTTAATGCGGTTACCAAATTCTCCCAATAAGGACTACTCGCCATATTGAAAGGAATGTTGTTGAAGTACCAAAAACTTGCACATGCCATATTTGCATGTTCATGCACCTCCTTTTTCCACCCTATAGCTTCTAATGATAGTTGTGCTCCAGGTGTGTTTCTAGGCACAAAAAAATTGTGGCATGCATGAAGATGCAGTGTTATTGTTAGCACTCTTGTAGAAGTAGATGAAGTGGAAGTGGTGGATGTGCTTTGGATGCATGGACCACCAAGAGATCCCACTATGCCTTGATATGTATCCTCATCTTATTTTGGTTGGACTTGACGGTCATGACCACCAACTATGGATGTTGCTATGGCTGCCCTTGTCCTCTCCTTTTGCAATTTTTTTCTTTTTTGCAACTGTAAGCAACACATTCATCTCTTTTTTTATCTTTTTGGTGGTGTGTGCACAAGGCTTGGCATCACGAAGAGTAATGCCTGGAAGATGGTATTTGATGCTATTTATGCTTTTGTGATATAAATTTGTGCATCTAATGCAAATAATTGATCTAGGTACCAGTCCTTGATATGCATATTTATAGGTAGGGTCTCTAGCAACAATAGGATGAGTGCCTATAATTGGTGGTGGCACTGATGTGGTGGAGCCTAAGGCTGAACCTAATCCAAAAGCTTCTCTATTTTCCATTATCTGATGTATTCAACCTACACATATAAAGTGAAAGCACAAAATATTATTTTTTAATGCAATGAAAAACCTAAATTTTACATAAATCACTAAAAATCAGCATAAAATTAGTTTAAACAAATATAAATTTATTTAAATCAATAAAACTAAGTAGTTGGTTCCGGTACTAGTTTAGGTTTGGGTTTAGGGTTCGGTTTTCTTGTTTGGCTAAAAAAAAAATTTGGGGGGGCATGAATTAGGATTAGAATATCACATAACATCATATAAACAACAAAATCACCATAAACTTGAGTTTCATTTAAAACATGCATGATAAATATTCATCGTTCAAACCTCAAGTTCAATATTACAACAATTTTAAAGTTTTAATCGTCATATGGATTCTCTAAATCATCAATATCAATGTCAACATTGACATTAGATGAAGGAGGAAGACTAGATGAATCACAAGTAGTGCCAATGGCACCATCACTAGCACTATTATTGTGTGCCCATGTTGTTGTTGGATATCGGACTCCTCATATGCAATATGGTGGGAAATGGAAGTATCCAAGTCAGTATGCTCAGGCTCTATATCCCACAAATTTGTCTCCCCTTCCTTGTAGTCATGATGTTTGTGTGAAAGGAGATGCAAGTTGGAATGCACATATACTAAGTTCTCTACTATTTTTTAGAGGAATTTATTGCACTTTACTAAGTGGATGAAAGAATATGTGTTCCAATTCCTCTCAGATGCAGATAAACTGGAAACCTATAAAGACAAAGTAAACAATTAAAGTTATATATTATAAAAATTTAAAAAATTATAAATTATAAATGAAATTATGAAACTTTTAAAACTAAAATAGGAAAATTTATTAAACTTGTGATAAAAAATTGATTGCAAGGGGATACAAATGTTGGAAGTAATGTCCATGTAAATACCACTAACTATGAGCATCATTTAAGAACCTATCATGAAGAGCATCAACACCTAGACCATTTGAGTGCACAAAATCAATGAACTCATTCATGACTAGACCTCACAATTTAGGATCATGGAAGAGTCTCATGAATGTTTCCTTGTACCCTTCAACCACTTCAAAATATCTATATGGAGGAAGCCTTTCTGGCACTGAAAGAATCTAACTACTATAGTATTTTGGAGTCAATGCAAAGGCAAGAAGGTGTAATGGAGTTTTCATTTTGTTCCATCTTTCTTCAACAATTATTTGCACTTGTTTGAAGAAAGTCTCTTCAGGGTCTTGCTCTTTCGCATTTATGGTACACTTGATCTTCTCAAGCTTTGAGTCTATACCATCATATATCTCTCCAATGCATGGCTTGTCCATGTTAGTATAGCGAATCATATTCAAAATGGGCTCGGTGAAACTAAGAAGACACTCCACACGATCCCACCATGAGTCATTTATTATCATGTTCTTAATTGTTTTTTCTCTTTCAGTGCTGCTTTGCCTCCATATAGACCAATTATTGCTAATCACCATGCTTGAAAGTGCCTCTCTAATTTTCACATGTCGTCTCAAGACGATTGTGTTAAAGGAAAAGTGGGTCTCTGCAACCTATTGCAAATTAAAAAAAACTTTAAAGAAGAATTAGATACCAATCAAATTATGAAAATGTAAATATTACTTCACTTACCTTCAATAGCTCCAATTTTGAAAATGATCTAAAGATCCCTTGAGACATGTGGTGGTTGGTGATGAACATTTGAATTTCCTCAGCCTTTGCATACAATTCTTTGATCCATGTAATTTTATTCCCAATCTTTTGCAACATAAGATTGAGTGAATGGACCACACAAGGTGTCCAAAAGATATGTGAATATCTTTCCTCAACCAACAACCCTGCAACTCTAAAATTCTTGGCATTTTCCATTACAACTTGAACTACATTGCGAGGTCTCACTTCCTCAATGGCTGCAATGAGAATATTAGCAATAATTTGTCCATCTTTTACTTGCCCCTCACAATCCACGGCTTTCAAAACATTGGCCCTTTAGGGGACACCACTATGACATTGATCAAAGGCATTTTTTTGAGTCATTTCAACCATCTGAAACAATGGGCACAACTGTCTCAATCCATGAAGGGATTCAATGAATCTTCAACCAATGCAACCTCCTTTTCCCATAAAATGTTGTGCACCTTCTCATAACCTGAGCCCTTGTACCCTTTTAGAGCTTCATTAACTGTTCTCAACATCTTTGTTTTATTAACAATAGGGGTACCCCTGTGACCCCATGCAGTAGCCTAGCATCCTGTATCTTGGGTACCTAGGGAAAGTGAGGGCAAGACTAGTCCCTTGTATGGGGACCCAATAGTCGGAAAACTAGTCCCAACCGCTAGCAAGCCAGTCCCAACCTGGTAAACCCAGGAGTGGAGTCAAACCCGAAACTGATGGGGAGAAAACCCACGGCCCAAGCCAACTCTGCTACCTGTGCCAGCTAAGAAAAAATATTAAGTTTTGGGCCTTGGTTGTTGGAACTATAGGAAAGAAGCCCCACCAGTTCACCAATTAGCCTCCTCTTCATACCAGAGTAAACATCTCCATTGTTGATGTGGTAGAGAGCAACCCCGCGAGGTTTGAACCTTGGTTGTTGGCTCTATAGGCAAGAAGCCCAACCATTTCACCAAAGGGTCACCCCCTCGACATCTCTTTCCAATATGGAGAACAAACAAAATTAAAATTTATTCCATTTGCATATATGCATCTTGCCACATTTTGGTCAGCAATGACTCTACTCTCATTTTGAAATGCAAGTTCCAAAGGCCCCTTTGTTCTTTTGTTTGCAATATGTTGTACACTTTGAGATTGAGATTGAGAATCCAGAGTGGCCATAAATGGATGGTCTTTTACCACAATATTGGGATTAGATGGGGGTTGAATTCCCTTTGATTTTTTTTTAATAAAGGGTTATTTCCTTTTTGGGCTTCTCGTGCATCTGCTGCTTCTTGCTCCATAATGTATTTTGCAACTATATCAAGTGAAATAGGTTCATTGTCTTTTCCAGGGCAAGGCTTGATTCCTTTTCTAGGTAAGTTACAAAAATGCTAGAATATTGAACATCACATCCATTGCATTTCCAAATGTAACCACCACCACCTAGAACCAGTTGTATCATTTCAACATACTTCCATAGAGGAGAATTTGGATATGTTTTGAACTTTGATTTAGTTGAGGGACCAGAGGTAGGACCAATTGACATTGTGATTCCTATGGATTTTTTTTTGCAAATAACACATTCAAAATTTCAAAACAAAAACAAAAAACTTGAATTGTTGAAAACAAAATATTGATTTATAAAACCTAGCTCTTTTGAATCTTTCATACATTCATATATAAGAATGGAAAAACATGGATAAATCATAAAATTAAACAAACAAAAAAAATCATGTTTGTAAAACAAAAAATGGATGAAAAAACTCAATAAAATGAGAAAAGCTTACCTCTTTGCAAAAATATCCTTCAACAATATTTGTGGCAGCCAATGAACACTTGCAAATGTGTAGGAATGGCAATATAATTATTTGTAGAAGCTTCAATGACCAACCTTCAACTCCTTTTGTCAATCCAACAAGCAAAAATGAAAGCTCAGCCTCTTGGAATGAAAATGCTTGTTTGCAAAACAAATGAATAAGAATGAGGTAGTTTAGGTGTTTAGAGTGATTTAGAGGTCACTTATAGGATTTCCTTGGGCATGGGTCAAAGTCAAACCCCATAAAACATTAAAAAATGCAAAAATAAAAATAAAAATTTATGCCTAGGCACCTAGGTTTGCTTTGGTTTGGTTTGGGTTCTACTCGGTCTCATCTTGGTTCTTCCTGAGTGAACCAAACCCAAAAATATAGGATATTGGTTGAACCCACAGTCGAACCAACCCAAGATGCAAACCATGACCCAACCGAACTAGCACTAGGGGTTGCTAGGGATGAACCTAGTAACACAACAATAAAAATTTAACATAATATAAAGATTCTAAACAACCCTTTCCAAAGAAAAGGTGAAAATAATAAAAAAATTATATGCAAAAAGCAATGAAAATAACAAAAAATCATGAAAAAATGGTGATGAATACATTTTTTTACAATTTAAATGCAAAAATACAGCTTAGTTTTAGCATATGATGATTTTTTTTAACTTGGAAGTTGGAATTTGTAACCAAAATGAAATAGAATGTTTATAAAAAAACAAAACCAAATACGAAAAACTAACTTGTGCTTCAAATTTCCCTTCTGAATTTGTAAAAAGATACCTTCAAGTCTTCTCTCCTTGATGCAAATGTGATGGAAATCAATTGGAAAGGGGTTGGAGGGGTGTTTTTACCTACAGAGCAAAATATGAAAGTCATTTGGGCTTTTCTGGGTCTATTTTTTATCCGGCTCCGTTTTTTACTTGCATGGGTGAGTTTTTTCCATGGACTGACCATTTTTCTGGTGAGTACTTACCATAAAATCGGCAAGTCATTTTGGCATGTAAATGGTCTGAAATTTTGTAGTTAGTTTTACTTAGCGAGTACTAGGTGAGTTTTCCATCTATGTACCAAACAACTATCCGATGTACCTCCATTTGTAAGGATTCCCATTGAAAGCTAGCTCCAATTAACCTTAGTGCTCTCTTTGGGATGATAACCTTAGTCATCTCTCTTAGGTGTAGATGTTTGATTTTTATTTTCACAAGTTTTGTTTCCTTACATTTACATTTGGATACTTAGTTGACTTTACAACGTTTCTTTATGATCTTTTAGAATCTGCAGTTAGGAGCTTCAACAAAGGCTTAAACTTTGGAGTAAAAATATCAACACCATAGTGCTTTTACAATATGATTCTCTTGATCTTTGCAAGAGTGAATATTGGAATGCTAGAATTTCATTTTAATGACTTGGTTGATTCTTAAATTCTACTGAAGGTGACCACTTTTTTTTTGTTTGAAAGCAATAGTTTAATCAAAGAAATAATTTGTACCATTATTTAGTTTATGTTTGTGTTACACGGGGATACGTCCCCTGTGCCAAAATGCACTATCCCCATCCCTAGTTGTCCCCTTGCCATCCCTGAAATAGGCCAAAGAGTAGGAAATGGTAGGAAATGTTCCTGCCCATTTGCGGATGGCTCCCCATCCTTGTTATGGATGGGGGACATAGGAAATGTCTTGACATTTAAAAAAAAAAAAAGATTAGCTATAAGTTACAAGATAAAATCAACCATATATTTATACACATTTTCTTAAAGATTAATATGAGATACCACTAATATGCTAATGAAAGTGATAAGATAGTTTTCCATATGTCTTCTATACAGGGTGTCAAGCAAAGGGATACAAAAATGGATAGGATTATTGTTCCACAATAAATGTTGTTCTTGTATTTATTTTGAATTTAGTCCAAATTATCAATTTGAGGAATCTCTTTAAAGCAATGATTGAGCATGTAGTACCCCTCCGTTTATGCTTATGCTTTCTGTTGATACTTTTTCATACTGTTAGACTTATGATGTTTTGCTGGATATTTTGATCGCTGGTTTTGAGCGATGGTGGATTATTCTGTGACATGATGATACTTTGTTTGATGATTATTGTTTTCAGACATGATATGAGTTAGTGTAGATGTTTATTTTCAGTTCTTATTGATATGTATATGTTTATGATGGACTAACAACATTTATTTCGTCAGTTTGCTGTGAAGTGTATTGGTGTGGAGAATAGAATCACATCACTCGCTTGCGAGTGCCCTGCAATATCTGTGATTTTCTCCGCACGGTGTGTCTTCTTAATGCTTTATATATATATATATACATGTATGCACGTTATTTGCTTGGTTGCAGGATTTGCAGGTAATGACACCGAATCCACCTGTGTAATCAGGTCTGAGCGTGTCAAGACTCAACGGAAATTGTTGTTCGGGAGATAGTAGTCTGGTTTACCCTAGCCTAGTCTTTAATCCTGGTCTTAGTACATTGTCAGTTTTCAGTTTTGAGTCATAGGTAGATGTGTAATTCTATTTACTTAAAACTGGGTTATTTCTTTTATGATTGGGCAAAATGGGAAAGTTATAATTGTTCAAGTCTTCCAGAATAAATTGGGTAAAATGGGGGCATTATTGTTTCAAAAGTATTTCTTAAATTGACTTGGGTTGTACAAGAGTTAAACATGGTATTTGATACTGTAATGGATTATTTGTGATTGTGAGTCATAATTTGTGCACTTGGTAAACCCTAGTCATGAAAACTTAGAAACCTTGTTATGTTTAGGGGAGTGGCTATTTGTAAGGGCCGACACACAAAGTGGTGTCAGGGTAACTTACAAATAGTTAACTAACTCAGTGATAATTAAATGACATAGTAGATAGATTTAAAAACTTTTAACAAGATGTGCATGCCTCTCTTATGACTCTTGAGCTACTACAGTCATGAGTATAAGTAGAGAAGGCCTGGAATGGAAAATCGGTGTCTCGTTTCCTTAAGAGACATTCGATTCCACAACAGTATGCAATAGGGGTCGGGTTTCGTAAGAGGTTACCAAGGTAACCCAAGGATTGGGGGTCGGAACCTAGGAAGAAACACCAGGGTAACCTTTGCATCGTTGTGATGACACTCCACCTAGAATAACAGATATCCCTATGTTTGTAGAGTAATCAATTGTCAAAATCTGGAAGCAATGTAACCAATAGATTGTTTGTACTAGTGTCTAGGGTTAGTAGATTAGGTCTAGGTAACCTTATTACTATCTCCTAGCACGGGGGGTGGACCTACGGGTACCACATGGTTGGGTGGAATGTGCACCTTACTCCATTGGGTCCCCAGTATTAATCATGGCATCGAGAGCTTCTTGGATGGAGAGCTCGTACTTGGATCTTATATGTACTTTCATCATTGTATATTGTAAACTTGTATTTGAAAACATCCCTCAATTGTATAAGAGGAGAACAATGTAATTGTAACTATTATTTGAACTACCTCATCAGATGGATGAGTATTGTAATATCATATCAATGCAATGTATGGAAAACATGTTTGTACTTTATTATATCTTGAATGGAAAATTTATTATTATGCAATGTTTATTTTATGTTATGATTTAATTTGTGCAATGCGAAATACTTAAGTCGCTTATGGAAAACTCAAAGTAGTGTAACGTCGCATAACCTAAGAATGTATGCAATTAATTAACCTAATATTAATACTTAAAAAAAAATTATTACACAATTGCAACGTTCTTAGGTTATTAAGACAGGGCATTACAGATTGGTATCAGAGCCAAGGTTACAAACACTAGACGCTCTGGGTAATCTAGAGCCCATTAGGTTGACCTAGTACGTAGTGTCACAACTGATAACCTTGGTTGAATAGTATCTAAGACTCGTAATTGTTATGTGTAGGAACATGCCTAGGCGAGGAGGAAGAGGTCGTGGTAGAGGTCGAGGAGGAGGCCGAGGGCCAATCCCTCAGGTTACTCCCCCTCCTATCCCTCACCATAGTGACCAAGCAGAACAGATGGGTCAGAGAAATGAGGGACAGAATCCCGAACAGTCAGTAGTAGAGGGTTCTTAGATACGTCCATTACTAGAGGAGGTCCTAGCTCGTCTTGGACCTAGACAGGTAGATGAGCAGGAGGTTGTGAGAGAGAGGGATAGATCCCCTAGGAGAGTAGAGGACACAGCACATCAGGATTCTATTATCGCAGGTCATATGAGGGATTTACTAAGAGCATGCCCTCCTACCTTTGATGGTTCAGGAGGAGGATTAGAGGCTGAGACTTGGCTATTGGATTTGGGTAGATGCTTTGCCATGCACCCTTACGGTAGCAATACTTGTGCCAGATGCGCTATTATGCACTTGAGAGGATTCGCCTCTACATGGTGGCGCCTAGAGGAGCAGAAGCTCCACATAGATATTGGTTCTATGTCTTGGGAGATGTTTCTCGAGAGGTTCAGAGCCCGGTTCCTTTCGGAACACTGGAGGCAGTGTAGGGCTGATGAGTTCCATGATCTACGTCAGTTAGCTCTTTATGTAGAGCAATATGAACGTAGGTTCTACGAACTCAAGCAGTATGCTGGTATTGGCGATGATGAGCCTATGCTAGTACAACATTTTATTAGGGGCTTAAACGCCCGTATCAGTAGTGGTGTCCGAGTCTTTGAGCCAAAGACTATGGAAGTTGCGGTGGAGAAGGCTCGCATAGTTGAGGAGAACCTTATTATGGCTTTAGGTGGGCACACAGGAGTGCAGATTGGGAGTGCTCCTGCAGCAGGTTTTAGTCCACGGGGTGGACAAGCACAGACAGGTGGTTCTTCCAAGAACCAACAGACACCCACAAAGGGTGGGCAGCAACAACAAAGAACACCTCAAAAGAACAATAACCCTCAACCACAACAACAAAATAGTCCTCAAATAGGAAAGGGTCGTAACTGGTGGCGTAATAAGCGCAATAGGCAGGATCAGCTTGTGCAGAGTGCTCAGTCTACCGTCAGTAGGGGTAGTTTTCAGCAGTCCAATGCACCTTCGGGTGGCAGAGGATTTGGTAGAGGCATATGCACAGGTTGTTATTCATGTGGGCAGCATGGGCACATAGCTAGGCAGTGTCCGATGAGAGGTCCTTCTGGTTATGGGTCTCGACCTACAGTTTCAGAGCCTACAGTGGGTGATGCAGGACGAGCACATACAGTATATGCAACGGTTAATAACCGCCAAGCTGATCACCAGAATACGGTGGTCGAGACTTCAGGTAAGTTAAATGGTGTTAATGTTTCAATACTTTTTGATTCTAGAGCCACTGACTCCTTTATTTCACCGACCATTGTTGACCATTGTGGTCTTGTGGCGGTAAAGCAAGGTGGTAAATGGCAAGTTGAATTCACCTCAGGGGTGAAAGTAGCAGTAGAAAACTTAGTACATAATTGTGAACTTAAAATAGGTACGTTAACTACCTTAGTAGATTTATATGTTACTTCCTTAGGATCCTATGATATAGTTTTAGGTATGGATTGGTTAGCATCTTATCATGCTGTAATTGACTGTCGACTTAAGATAGTTAGTTGCATTGATGATTTAGGTGCGAAAGTGGAAATTGTAGGTATTCAAAGATCTATCTCCTTGTGGATGATATCTGCTATGCAATTAAAGAGATGTCTTCGTCAGGGATGTCAACTGTTTGCAACAACAGTTACTGATTTAGATGAGGGTGAGAGTTGAGAGGTATCTCTTGATGATCATCCTATTCTTAGGGAATTCGCAGATGTGTTTCCCGATGACATTCCTAGAATGCCACCGAAAAGGGATATCGACTTTAGAGTTGACCTAGTTCCTGGAGCTGAGCCTATTTCTAGAGCTCCTTATAGAATGACGACTCAGGAGTTAGAGGAACTTCGTATTCAGTTAGAGGAATTATTAGAAAAGGGATTTATTCGTCCTAGTGTTTCCCCTTGGGGAGCACCTGTCATCTTCGTAAAGAAGAAGGACGGATCTCTTAGGCTGTGCATTGACTATCGTCAACTGAACAAGGTTACGATTAAGAATCGTTATCCTTTGCCTAGAATCGATGATCTTTTTGATCAAATTAAGGGAGCTAATGTGTTCTCTAAAATCGATTTGAAATCCGGTTATCATCAATTACGTATAGCAGAAGCAGACATTCATAAAACCGCTTTTCGAACTAGTTATGGGCACTACGAATTCACAGTGGTACCATTTGGGTTAACGAATGCACCATCAGTATTCATGAGTTTAATGAATGGTGTATTTCGTACATACCTTGATCGCTTTGTCCTGGTATTTCTTGATGACATTTTAGTCTATTCAAGGAACATGAAGGAACACGAAGAACACTTGAGATAGGTTTTGCAATGTCTAAGGGAAAATCAATTGTATGCAAACCTGAAGAAGTGTGACTTCTTTCAATCTGAAATAAAATACCTTGGACATGTGATATCTGGAAAAGGTATTGTTGTGGATCCTTCAAAGATCCAAGCTATTGTGGATTGGCCCGCACCTACTAATGTAGGTGAAGTTCGTAGTTTTATGGGTCTAGCTGGCTATTATAGGCGTTTTGTAGAGGGATTTTCTAGAATAGGTCATCCTATTACTTCTCTTCAGAGGAAAGGGAAGAAGTTTGTTTGAACAGAGCAGTGTCAGTTAGCTTTTCAGACACTTAAAGAAAAGTTGACTAATGCGCCTATACTGATTGTTCTTGATCCTACTAAGGATTTTGTAGTTTGCATGGATGCATCCTTAGAGGGTTTGGGAGCAGTTCTGATGCAAGATGGGTGTGTGATTGCTTATGAGTCTATAGTAAGCTCAAGGACCACCAATTAAACTATCTTACTCATGACCTAGAACTAGCTGCGGTAGTGCATGCATTAGTTCGATGGAGGCATTTCTTATTAGGTCATCGCTTTGAACTTCATACCGATCACCGTAGTTTGCAATATATCTTTACGCAACCTAACTTGAATGCAAGGCAAAGACGGTGGATGGAGTTCTTGTGTGAGTACGATTTCGAAGTAAAATATGTTCAAGGCAAAGAGAACATAGTGGCTGACGCTCTTAGCTGACGTCGACATGAGATCTATGCTACTACTACGCAGAAGTAGATTTGAGAGGTCAAATAGTAGTACTTCCCTCGCACGATAGATTATATCGAGGAAGTGAAATCGGAGATTAGTCGGGTGTAGACCTTTAGAGGAGATTCGATTTACTGGACCCATGTCTTAGAATCGGATGGTATATTACGACATAATGGTCGCATCTATGTACCTCATGTAGAGAGTCTTCGTACATTAATCATGACTGAAGCTCATAGAGCTCCGTATTCAGCTCATCCAGGTGTCAAGAAAATGCATGCTGATCTTCGGCAATTGTATTTCTGGACTGGCATGAAACGTGATATTGCTGATTACGTATCGAGATGTCTTGAATGCTAGCGAGTTAAAGCTGAGCATCATCATCCTGCTAGATTATTGCAGCCACATCTCATTCCCGAATGGAAATGGGATATTATATCCATTGATTTTATTGTTGGGTTACCTACGTCATCACGTCGACATGATGCCATTATGGTAACTGTTGACCGTTTGACTAAAGTAGCTCACTTTTCACCCATACGTTCATCATATAATGCTTCATCTGTAGCTAGGATATTCATGGAGGACATCGTTAGATTACATGGGATTCCTCGTAGGATTATTTCGAATAGAGATCATGTATTTACTTCAGCCTTATGGACTTCGTTACAATGTGCTTTAGGTACGCAGTTGAACTTTAGTTCAGCCTATCATCCTCAAACCGATGGTCAAACTGAAAGAGTTAACCAAATATTAGAGGATATGCTTAGGATGTACGTAATGGACCAACAGTCACGTTGGGAGGATTACTTGTATTTAGTAGAATTTGCTTACAACAATGGATATCAGAGTTCCATAGGTATGCCACCATTTCAGGCATTATACGGTCGTCCTTGTCGAACTCCTTTGAGTTGGGATCGACTAGAGGATAGAGTGTTAATTGGACCTGAGATGCTTCATGATATGGAGCAACAGGTTGACCGTATTAGAGAGCATTTGATAGCAGCTCAGGATAGGCAAAAGAAGTATGCCGATGCGAATAGGATCGATCGACAGTTCACTGTTGGTGATAGAGTGTTTCTTCGAGTGCGACCGCGAAAGAGTCCAATCCGTTATGGAAAAGGCTCTAAGCTTGCACCTCATTTTGTAGGACCATTCGAGATCTTAGAGAGAATTGGTCCCGTGGCATATCGACTCGCCTTACCACCCAATTTGTCTCGTATTCATGATGTTTTTCATGTGTCAGTACTTAGACCTTATCATCCCGACATATCTCATGTACTTGATTGGAATGCGTTACAGGTAGAGGACGGGCAGCTGGCTTTGGAGCCCGTGGCCATTCTTCAGCACCGGACGCTCGATCTCAGGGGACGAGACGTTGATCAGGTGAGGGTCCAATGGGATCCTAGCTATGAGGCTTCGGCTACCTGGGAGGATGCGACACGCATGAGGGAACTTTATCCCTATCTATTCACAGGCTTTCAGGAGCAAGCCTGATCCTAGGGGGGGAGGATGTAGTACCCCTCCGTTTATGCTTATGCTTTCTGTTGATACTTTTTCATACTGTTAGACTTATGATGTTTTGCTGGATATTTTGATCGTTGGTTTTGAGCGATGGTGGATTATTCTGTGACATGATGATACTTTGTTTGATGATTATTGTTTTCAGACATGATATGAGTTAGTGTAGATGTTTATTTTCAATTCTTATTGATATGTATATGTTTATGATGGACTAACAACATTTATTTCGTCAGTTTGCTGTGAAGTGTATTGGTGTGGAGAACAGAACCGCATCACTCGCTTG
Source organism: Sequoia sempervirens (assembly GCA_007258455.2). Lineage (NCBI taxonomy): Eukaryota > Viridiplantae > Streptophyta > Pinopsida > Cupressales > Cupressaceae > Sequoia > Sequoia sempervirens. The sequence goes on from VDFB02293427.1 coordinate 20,630, forward strand.
CGAGTGCCCTGCGATATCTGTGATTTTCTCCGCACGATGTGTCTGCTTAATGCTTTATATATATACATGTATGCACGTTATTTGCTTGGTTGCAGGATTTGCAGGTACATGACACCGACTCCACCTGTGTAATCAGGTCTGAGCGTGTCAAGACTCAACGAAAATTGTTGTTCGGGAGATAGTAGTCTGGTTTACCCTAGCCTAGTCTTTAATCCTGGTCTTAGTACATTGTCAGTTTTCAGTTTTGAGTCATAGGTTGTATTGCATTTTCTGTTGGTTAAATCGTTTTGAAAAAATAAATATTGGTTAATTTTTAATGTTGGAATATTGTGCTTTAAATTATTGTTATTTAATTAATATTTAAATATGATTGAAATTTACTTACTTGATAATTTAATACATTAGTTAGCTTATTTGGTTAAATAGTTGGTCTTAAAAAGATTAAACTATTTTAATTAAATAAATTAATTAATTAAGTTAAATTATTAAGTGTGTAAATTATATTGTATTTAAAAGAATCAGAAAAGTAAAATAAAATAAAATGCATGTGAATGGAAAATTGGTTTTCAAAATTTAAATTAAGTAAAATTGAAATTTGCATGCAAAATTAAAAGGGCAAAAACTGCCGAGAAGTTGTGGAGAAGATATTTACAACTTCTCGACAAGTGTGCAAGTTGCATTAATTTGGTTTGTTGGAAAATTTGTTACGGAGAGGTTATTGTGGATCTCGGGAAATTAGAGAGGTTGTTGAATTTCCTCACGGGGAAATTATCAGAAGATTTGCAAAAATTCTTACTGTGATAAAAATTGAAATCTTCTTAGAATTTGTTATCTCTCTGTTTTATTTTGGTTGATTTTGGAATTGGAAGATCCTTTGGAGGATCTTGGTGGTTGGTTATGCTATTTGGGCTTTGAAGATTTTCATCCGAGCAAGATTTTGGGATTTGCTGTACGGGAAGAAAACTGGAAGCTTCAGGCAACAAAAAAAATTTCTTCTACAATTAGCAAAGGAATTCAGGTATTATTCTGTAAATTTTAATTTGTGAATTTTGGAAAGAAAAGTATCTGGAGAGGAAATTATATTTTGCTGTGTGAATTCTTTATGGCTATAGGAAAGCTTCTGTTAAAAAAAAAATTCTGAAGAAGATCAAATTTACTGTCTGTGAATATTTAAAAAAAAAAAAATTGGAAAAGTGGTTTTGGGTAAAAGTTTAGTATTTTAAAAGTGAATTCCATTGGAAAATTAGATTGAAATTTTGAGAAAATTAGCCTGTACTATGTTAAATTTTCTTAATTTTCTGTAGAAGTTTTTACCAGAAAATTAGCTGGTTAATTGAAAATTCTTTGTTATTTATTTGATAAATATATATATAGGCATATATATTTATGTTAATACTGTGAAAATTTTATGGATTATTTAATTTTAATAAAAAAACGGATTAAATCCTGAGGCCATTTTTTTTTGAATTTTATTTATTAATTTTTTTTTTAAAATTTTAGATCGCTATTGGACCGAGTTCTTAAATGTTAAAAAATAAATAAATAAATCCCAATGGGGAGGGCCGAAACCCTCCCCATAGGTTTGTGTGTCTTTGGCAGCCTGGGCAAGGTTACAGCACAGACTGCTGGGCGGTCTGGCAAGGGCGCGCCTGGCAAGCTAGCGTACAGCAGCTGCGTCTACTCCTTCACAATGGAAGGCTACGGCTGTGGCTGTAGCCTTACCATTGTATGTTATATTAATTTCTTTGTTTTAATTTTTTTTTTAAAAATTCGCGATTATTAAATTTTGTATTTTATTTAATGCGAATTAGTTAATAATATTTACATTTAAATATATATGTATATATATAGGTATATATATATGTATATATATAGGTATATATATATATATATATTTGTAAATGATGTGGAAGTATATGAGTTTTAATTGAATATATATATTATTATTTTCTATTTTTAAGTTGAGAAAATGATAGAATATAATTTATAGTGAAATTGTGAAAATTAGAAAGATTGATTAAATGAAGTGGTTATTTTCTTGTGTCAATTTGTAAATATACTGTTTTCAAACTGATATATATATATATATGGATTTAGTATATCCAAAAGGTAGATGTGTAATTCTATTTACTTAAAACTGGGTTATTTCTTTTATGATTGGGCAAAATGGGAAAGTTATAATTGTTCAAGTCTTCCAGAATAAATTGGGTAAAATGGGGGCATTATTGTTTCAAAAGTATTTCTTAAATTGACTTGGGTTGTACAAGAGTTAAACATGGTATTTGATACTGTAATGGATTATTTGTGATTGTGAGTCGTAATTTGTGCACTTGGTAAACCCTAGTCATGAAAACTTAGAAACCTTGTTATGTTTAGGGGAGTGGCTATTTGTAAGGGCCGACACACAAAGTGGTGTCAGGGTAACTTACAAATAGTTAACTAACTCAGTGATAATTAAATGACATAGTAGATAGATTTAAAAACTTTTAACAAGATGTGCATGCCTCTCTTATGACTCCTGAGCTACTACAGTCATGAGTATAAGTAGAGAAGGCCTGGAATGGAAAATCGGTGTCTTGTTTCCTTAAGAGACATTCGATTCCACAACAGTATGCAATAGGGGCTGGGTTTCGTAAGAGGTTACCAGGGTAACCCAAGGATTGGGGGCCGGAACCTAGGAAGAAACACCAGGGTAACCTTTGCATCGTTGTGATGACACTCCACCTAGAATAACAGATATCCCTATGTTTGTAGAGTAATCAATTGTCAAAATCTGGAAGCAATGTAACCAATAGATTGTTTGTACTAGTGTCTAGGGTTAGTAGATTAGGTCTAGGTAACCTTATTACTATCTCCTAGCACGGGGGGTGGACCTACGGGTACCACATGGTTGGGTGGAACATGCACCTTACTCCGTTGGGTCCCTAGTATTAATCATGGCATCGAGAGCTTCTTGGATGGAGAGCTCGTACTTGGATCTTATATGTACTTTCATCATTGTATATTGTAAACTTGTATTTGAAAACATCCCTCAATTGTATAAGAGGAGAACAATGTAATTGTAACTATTATTTGAACTACCTCATCAGATGGATGAGTATTGTAATATCATATCAATGCAATGTATGGAAAACATGTTTGTACTTTATTATATCTTGAATGGAAAATTTATTATTATGCAATGTTTATTTTATGTTATGATTTAATTTGTGCAATGCGAAATACTTAAGTCGCTTATGGAAAACTCAAAGTAGTGTAACGTCGCATAACCTAAGAATGTATGCAATTAATTAACCTAATATTAATACTTAAAAAAAAATTTATTACACAATTGCAATGTTCTTAGGTTATTAAGACGGGGCATTACAGAGCATGGCATTCCAAGGTTTCTACTTCTTTAATGTGTGTGTAAGTGGACTTAGTTATCATCATTGTTATCATGATAGGTGTTGTCACGTGTCAAGGTATTGTGATTACTGTAAAATGTTTTTATGTTCCACCCTTAATTCCAGCTATTGGAAGGGTGAGCTAAAACTGGATCAATCATTGTTAGAATCTGGAAACATGATTTCTTAGGTAATATTTGGTAATATAAACTTAAATGGATTTGGCAATAAATTTCTCATAATATTTTGATTAGGTCATTCAACTAGTCTATGAAAAGATTTTATGCATCTATGTTTGCAGAAGAATCCTCAACCTTAGATCGAATCAGAAGACAATAGTGAACTCTATACCCCATCGGTTATGCAATACCATACTTTTCAAAAGTAATGACTATCTCATTCACTCAGTCAACCTCTAATTACACATTTCATTCTACTTTTTGAAATATGCTTTCATTCAGATTGTCCTCTTAGTTTCACCCAAAATACAGTGACTACACTTGATTTTTTAAGACGTGGTAAACAAAAAAGGGTTGCCATAGTATATAATAAGCAAGGCTACCTTATAAATTATTGTTACAATCTTGATTCCCTTAGCAACTTGATCAACATCCATACCTTCATGATCAATCAATTTCCTCAATCACATTGTATGGTGCATAATTATTTTTTTGCATTTATTTAATTATTTTATCACCTTTGCGTGCACTTATAATAAGTTATCTAGTTATTTATTTGGGTAGGTATTGTTGGTGATCTAAGCTATAGATCCCAAATCTCTAAGGTTTGATACTCACCGAAGTGTTAGAGGTGTCAAACTTGAGAAGATAACCACAAACTTGTTTTTAAGTTGGGCAACTTAAAACCAATTGTTAAGGTGGGCAATATTTTCTTCACTTTTGGCTTTGCAAGATTAAGGGGATTCCCTAAGGTGTTGTAATAAGTTTTAAAATAGGAACACAACGTTCACTCTAACACAAACCATACCCATTGCATAGTGCACCCCAATTTTGGTTGTCGCTTCGTGTTTGTATGTTGGTTTGAGTACTCAAGGTTAAATAATTTATTATAATAGGTGATTTATCACATGAGTGTTTGAGAATGTGCAAAATGTGTTTTGTGATAACCTCTTAGATGTTATAGACATTGAAACATCGTAGTTGGAACACACTAAACTAATAAAACTAAAAGATGTTTTAGTTGATTTATTATGAGTGTTGAGGGTAATGGAGAGAGAAAACTAGAAGCAAATTGATGCCTTTATTCAATTGGGTAGAAGAGTCTTTGAATTCATACAAAAGATATAATAACTAAAACCAAGGTGATGCATTATTCAACACACCATAAAGACAGTTTTCTAGAACACACAAGCAAGTTGGGCTCTACACATACATTCAAGAAACCATAGATACTTGCAAAATATTAAACGAGTCTATTTAGTAATCCATGAACATACCTATAAACCTCTATTGTTTTGAGAAAATATCTTTGCAAAGGCTTTACAAGAATTTTATAGTCATCTAGTTGGCTAGCTAATAAAAAAATATCAAGAAATAGGCATCATGCACAAGGAGACACTCAATCAAGGTCAAATATGTCTTTAATCACTCAATCTACAATAGTTACATCTATTATTACATATTTGGGATAGACCCAAATCATTACAATGTCAAAATACAATACTTAGAATTGGAAACTATGAACCATTTGGTTCTGATGTGTAAGTTCTCTTTGCTATGCTCCTTCCTAATACAAAATATTGTCCCCTCCTCTCTCAAAACATAGTCACCAAAGTAGACATATCCACGACAGGGAAGTGCATAGGAAGTCAAAAAGCCATACCACAAAAGTAAACCCTAGTCATGACCTCCTCCAATGCACAATTGATAAGTATCCCTCACAAATGCAATTTGATCAATAGGAAATGTGAAACAAAATTCATTTGATTTGCACCATTCATTTGCATTAATGATTTGTTGGACTGAGTATAATAATGAGTGCAATCACTCGTAAAATCTGTTGTGATTGTGTCTAGGAAGCATTGTTTTGACAAAGGGGGTTTGTAGAATATTAATGAGATGTGGGTGTCACTTCTTTTTTGTGAGTTCACACCAAATAGCATTAAAATATTCTTGTAAGGCTCCATGGATCAAAAACAAGCTAGATGCAAATGTGGACTTGCATTATTGGTGTTGTAGTAGGAGTAGGTGGAGAAAGTAACACGAACTGATGAAGCTTGGGTAGTCCTCAGAAATTTGTCAGAGGTTCACCAAGAACTAGGAACCATCGAAGGTTTTGGAGGTTCTAGGAACCTCAATAAGCTCAAACACTTTCATCACCTATGTCTTTCTTTTCATTCACTTTGCAATCGGGTTTCAAGGCCTCATTAAGAACTAGGTACTTATTAGAGGTTCTAGTGGTTCTAGGAGCCATTGGGACCACTGACCATTACCTTTTTTCTATTTGACTCGACTTCATGGTTTGTGCCATTGTGGGCATTAGACCTTTGTTTGGACATCACAAGAAAATGGCCTTAATCAAGTCTTGTTGAAATATCGTGTCCATGTGGACATATCCAGATGTCATCGCTTCCCTCACAAGGTCTCATTGACCTTCAGATCCGTGCAAAACTAAGACTTGTGGGAAAATAACACTCGTTGGGATTAATGTAGAATTTCGCTTGCCATCAAGACATGCTAGAATTTGATCGACAACAAAAATTAACACACTAGGCAAACAATCCATTCACTTGGAAAGACCCACAAGACATCCCTTCCTTCAATTTTTGGCTTTTGTAGGACTTAGATCCACATTGGGTCTGAGGGGGATTGAGACCATCAAGTGAATTGCACGAATAGACCTTGGACCAGATGACTAGCATATTCTTGCAAAAAGCTAATAGTGGAGTAAAAACTCGCAATAACTCAATCAATTTTTATCCAATTTTCCCTAGATTTAAAATGGGGGGACCTGTTTAGAAGCTCTAAAAGGTGGAAGGCACAAAAATCCCTCACAAAACCATATTTTGATTATGTAGTTTGGTTTTTTTGACTAAGGTAAGAATAATAGCTAGAAGTACAAAAACTCTTGAAATTGCCCATTTAAGAATTCTTAGATCGATTATTAATAGTGTGGAAAGCAAAGGCATACATCAAACCAAAAAAATAAAGCAAAAAATGAGACAATAAAATGGGGTTCCAATAGGTACTATCTACCTTACACATTTGTAGGTATCTATTTAGAGAATTATATGAATATACATGCAATAATTATGGTTGTATTTTCCTAAAGAGAACATTTATATACATCGACACATTTAATAATTGTGGTTGTACTTAGAGAGGTAATATATACATTTTAATTGTGGTTGTGCTTTCCTCAAGCTTATACATTATACACATTAAATAATCATGATTGTACTTTCCTAATTTGGTTGAGACTTGTACCACGTGTACTATCTTCTTTATCTGACATTATTTGTGATTATATCTCACTTGGCATAAAGTATATGCACCAATCACTAACTCTTATATGAGAAATCAACTCAACTTAAACAACACACACTAAGCATTGATTGCTTAGGTGGCTATCCCATGTGGGCCTCTCTTAGTTCCCAACTCTTTTAACTCTTGAAACTTAAGGTACAAAGGTTTGAGTATATGCACATTTATTACTATTAACATTTACCATACTCCAATAAATGTGATGCGTTGACCATTTAGCTAAGCTTTAAGAAATATCGTTTTATGTTCTCATTGTTGCATAACAACATGATAGCCATTCATTAAGTTTGAGAAAATTTGTAATCAACTCAAGAATTAAATATTTATTTGTACATTATTGAATATTATATTATTATATTTATATTTATATTACATATTATATTATATAGTATATAAATATGTAGTGCCATCAACCAAGGTTTAAACTTCGTAGGGTGACTCTTTATTGCATCAACAATTGAGATTGTTTGTACTCTCCAAATTAAGCTAGCCTTAGTTTGGAAAATGTTTAAAATCGGCTACGGGTGTGATTCATGTTTCTAGAGCACTGTATATCATGGTATCATTTATTGTTGGTGCACCATCTTTTGTGGTTACAATGTTACCTATCAACAATTTATTTGTTGCCACTATTGCCATGCCATCTACTTTAGCCTTTTGTTTTCGAACTTGGTGTTGGTGTTGTGCTGGTGCCTAGGGTTTGTTCGCGTCCTATAGTTGGTCGTGTTAGGGTTATTTGAAACCCTCTCCATGGTTACTCTAATACCACTCTCAATGGTGTGGCAAAGCCTTTTGTTGCTAGTGCCCCTCCTTTGGTGCTTGCTTTTCTTGTTGGATGTAGCTTTGCTCAAGCGACTAGTTCTAGTGCTTTTTTCCCTTTGAGGGAGAAATCTCGTCCTCTTCGTTGTGCCAAATCATCTCCAGTGGTGGTTTGTAGTTAGAATGTGGTAGAAAATGGTGACTTCTACCAATGTAGGGGTCTGGTGTGCATATTCTTCAATATTTGGCTTTCTCTTCATGATCTGCACAAGTGGGTGCTAGATTCCTAAAGGCCTCTTGTGGCAGGTGAGATTGAGCTCTTCCCATGTGATAAAGGTTTTTTCATGTCTCCTTTTCTTCTTTTGAGGAAAAAAATTGGTGCTGGGAAAGCTATGGGATTGGGGGAGCACTCTCTCTATTAATCCTTGGTCAACTTCCTTTACCCTGCTTATTGAGCCACTAAATGTGTATTCAGTGTGGTTAGACTTTCAAACCTCCCTCTACAGTTTTGGGAGGTTTAATGTTATGAGGCCATAGGAAACTTTGTTAGTTGCTTCTTAAAAGTTAATGATTCTGCTTCCTACATGGGGCACTCTATTTCTGCTCACATTTTGGGGTGTTTGTCGCAATAGTGTGTCCCACTTTTGGGACATCCTATTTTTGCATGAAATCACATTTTTTATAGAAAATTTAATGATTTAAGCCTTGAGGAATTCCATCTAAACATTTTTTATTTGAAGAGTCTTACATAAGACCCCTTAGATCAAACCCCCAAGATAGAACCCCTCTAGTCTTGAATCATATCCACAATGGAGTCTCCTTTGCACCTATCGAAATCCTGGCAAAAAATCACTTTTTCTTTACTTTTTGAGGGATCAAATAGTCATTAAGTTATGTTTTGTAAGAATGTAACCCATATTATAAACTTTCCAAAAATTATAATTTTAAATATTTTTAATTTTATTATTATATTTATTTTTGATTTCTTATGAATGTAGGTTTTTCACCAAACATCAAGATATTTGTTTCACATATTTGGAAAAATAGAAAAATAGAGAAAAAATTCTGAAAAATATTTATGTCCTAGGTATTGATGTCCTTGTTTTAGCAAAATAAATAAATAAATTTTGATACATATGAAAAAAGTTATGCGTTACAAAATACACTCATGTGTCCAAATTATAATTAATTTGAATTCGAAAATTAATTAAAAAATGCAACAAAATAAATGAAAACATATCCCTAGATATTGATGTTACAAATCTATATTTTGAAAATTATAATTTTATCCTTTTTATAAAAAGTTATGTGTTACAACATAAACACCACTTTTTTAAAATGTTTTGATTAGGTAATTATGGGAAAAGGGCTCATACTCGGTACAATAATAGTCATAGAGGTGAGCAAGATGAGTCTCACCAGAAGTGAGATTGGAAAAACGAAATAAAGACCAACAAGACTTTTGACTAGATCATATAACCAAAAAGAGGCGAGAAACAAGGGTCTCGACCCTATACAATTGAATTACTACTCATGACAGGAGAGTGAATATAAGCGAAGAGGTAGAAAGACTTTAAAAAAAAATACTATAAATAAACAAGCTATTAATAGTTATGTAAAAAATCCCAATTTATTTCTAAATTTAAAAAATGATATTTAGAATCTACACACAAATCCTCGCAAATCACTAGTACATATCATCTCCAAATTATTAATGGTTTAGTTGCTATAAGTTTCATAATGTGGAAATTTGGAGACAAATGTTGATTTTAATGTCCTACTTTGGCCAAAAAGCTTGTTTTTAATTGATATTGATGAGAATGTTTAAAAATCGATGGTTGATAAGATTCCCAAACGTACTTGTCAAATAAATGTGAATAAAATATGGAAATTATTTTTTGAAAAGTAAATGAAATCAAAATATATCAATTATTTGTTAAGATGATGAGAAATCTTAAATTTATACCCATAATGAAGATTCTTGGCCTAATAACATCAAACAATTCAAGTGAAAAATCTATTATAAAAAATCTACATGTGGGTTCTACCTCCCACATCAAAGATAGTAATGTAACTCGATATGCAATTACATCAACTATAGTAATTAATCTTAAAAATAAAACTCACCTAATAATAAAAATAAGTCAAGCACTAAAAATAAGTAGACAAACACTTTGGGAGGCATGAAAGAGCTGAGGACCCAAACACCAATGAATTATGGGCACTCTCTAGTAAACTCCCTTGGAAAGATAAAATTACAGTACAAGACTTGAAATCCCTAATTGAATAATTTTGGAAAATAGCACAAGAGAATCACATAATCAAAGAGATGTTGCAAAAAGGAGAATTGGTTGTCCAAATTGTGAGCCACATCCAAAGAATCTTTTGGATATGACTCAAACAAAAAAATTCTCCAAATTTGTAGATATGTATCCTCAAATCAAAATTAATAAAAGGTATTTTGAAATAGAAAAACAATTTTATGTCAAAATAAATCTCACATATACAACTCGTTGTTGTAGAGTACATATTGAATTCTCCAATCATTGGGATGTTTATTGGCATATATGTGTAGGTTTACATACTAATGAGGATTTGAAGGAGTGTATGATAAAGGCTACCTATATCTTCAAGAGATTTTATTTTGAGTATTTTATGTGAAAGAGTAGATGGACAATTATTCTACAAGGAATTATGCTTGGATGGAACATGTGATAGTTGTGGTGGCTTGTAATGTTTGATAATTTGTATACATATGGAAAATACACATGCAATTGGAAATGAACAAGTAAGTTTTAGAAAATATAAGTCAATGGAATATAGTCTAAAATATGGTAAAGAAGAAAAAATGTGTGAATTAGTGAGTGAAAATATAGTAGTGTATCAATTTATGTCTATTTTTTGAGAGAATATAGTGTATTATTATGCAAGGCATACCCATAAAGATCAATGATTGTACTTTCAATTCAAGTTATACAAGGACGTATTTATACTTGGTACCATCATTTTAGTTGTAAAATTTGCAAAGATTGTCAAGTAGACACCTAAAATATCACCTTACCCAACCACACCTAATTTTAGCCTATCCTAAGCCATTAATTAAACAAATATTTATCATTTATTTAATTATTTTTCTCCTCACATGATACCATTAATTAAATAAATATTTAATTTAATTAATTAATTCCACTTTATCCTTTATCCCTTATCCATTCAATCCCATCCCTTTATCTTGTTCACCAAAAGAGTCTTGGCAGACTAAGGGTCTTGTGGCTTTGCTTGAACAACACTAGCCACAATTTGAGATGCAACTTTTTCTCCCCCCTTTGTATACCCCACTAGAAAATGTGGTTGAGGTCATCCTTGAGGTGATAAAATAGATAAATATTTATCCTTTATCCTTTATCCGTTATCCATGGATCATTGTAGGGAACTATTAGACAAGGTCATTGTTCATTGATCCACTAAACACTTTGTTCTTAGAAGCCTTTAACACCATTCGTTAATTGCTTAGTATGGTGTAGGGTACAATATTATGCTTGAAGCTACTCACCATGTATCTTCCTAAGTAGAGGTAGAATCTCTTTGGGCAAGGTCTTAGGACCTCCAATGAGAGATAAAAAGTCAACCCTTGTGCCAATGGATCTCTAGCTACCAACTCTTGAAAGAGAAATGATTCACACTAATCTTGAGGTATTGGCCTTTGGTTGGTGGGACCATGCTAATTATACCTACTTGACTAAATCTAGGATTATGCTCATGTGCTTAGCATTTTTTCATGTACAAAACCATTGAAATCATTTATCCTTATCACCTTGAGAGTTAGGTCATCCATTATATCTTTATGTTTGATAATCTCTTTCCAAACACCCCCAAACTACCATTCAGTGCTTTCATTTCATTCTTAGGCACATGTGCTTCATCATGAGGTATTTGTACATAATTTTATATTAAAATATGCCTATGATTCAAAAAAAGAACCTCTATTTCATAGAAAGGTGCCTCTATTCTATAAAGTTGCATCTACACAATTTCCCCTTCATTTGATCACTTTAGAGTCTCCATCTAAGAGTTTGATATTTGCAAACTTGAATTAGACCTGGGAGACCCATCTTTAGCCATAATTTCAGTCAAAACATCAACCATATTCATATTATCCATCCAAAAACCCCCATATTTCCTTCATCTCATCATATCCATCCATTGTCATAACCTAAACATCATCATAATCCTTAGACCTTGGACCAATCAATAAACATCCAATCTTTTTCATCATTTCTTTATCCTACTCTTCCATCCAATATCCATCATAATTGACCTATCTCATCATTCATACAAATCTAAATCCATATCCATATGACAATCAATCTTGTTAAGATTCAAATCTACATCCTCATCCCTTTTTATCCAATAGCTTGTATATTGCTTGAGAGCTTGCCTATCTTAAGTAGTGTGTTGTGATATCCCTTATCATTTTAGCTGACCTAGCTTGGGAACTTTAATACATCAAGGTAACTACCAAAATCCCCATCCAAGCCTTTCTTAGGAACTTTTCAGCCCAAGTAATCAAATCATCCCTATCCATCAAAGATCTAGATTTACTTTCAATAACATTGGTCTTATATCCTTTCACACCTCTTGATTATCCATAGCATTTCCAAGTTGCATCCTTCACACCTCTTGGTCATCTATAGTGTTACCAAGTTGTATCTATCATTATCCCCTTTCTATCCATCATCATCATCATTTCAATCCAATTGTTTTAAATCCAATCCATAGTTTCATATCTAAGGTCTATCTTTCATCTCCTTATCCAATCATTATCAATGACTCTCATCCAATCCAATCATTCCTTGGTCTCTTTCTTGGATTCCTATTAAAATATTACAAGCTATAAAAAAAACCAATGCCTCACAAGGATTCCCATCTTCATCATCCAATAATATATTCTTTGAGAAATTGTTCCATCAAGTAACCTTGGAGAACACATTCCTATTCCCATATCACATCATACATGAAGAAGATAAATACTCAAATAACTTAGGTTCACCCACATTACAGGACTTTTCCCAAGACACCCAAGCCATGGATTTAATGCATCATTACATCATGAAGTACCCTAATCAATACAACCTAATACTAGCTAAGAAAGTTGCCAAATTACCCCATAACTTTGAAATCTCCCAAATCACTCAACAAGCTCCTTCTACACCCACAATTTCTAATCATCATATTCTATCTTCTTCCAATCGTCATGATCCCACATATTTCCCATCTTATTCTAATCCTCTTATTTCCTCTCAAACCACCAATCCCACACCTACATCAAACTTCCACATCAAAATCTCATCTAGCACCCAAAAAATTTCATCTCAAATCCCACAAACTCAAGATTTCATTCCTTCTCCTCACATGTCAATATTTGTCCCCATAAACACAAAAACCCCCTCCAAACTCAATCTCACAAGTTCTTTGGTACAAGACATTCAAGGGACCTCAACTAGGATATCAATAGAAAGCTTACACCTTCCAAGAACTATTCCAATCCATCACCATGATCCCCTTTCTTAAATTTTTGAGATGCCTAAATTTGTTAAATATAAAGGAAAAGGAAATCCTATGGAACACCTTAAATAATTATACATAGCATGCAAAGAGGTTTCTTCTATTGATGCATACCTCTTGAGACTATTCCCTAGAAGCTTGGGTGGACAATCCCTTAATTGGTTCATACACCTTCCTCATAGGACAATCACTACATTTTCCAAGCTATCCATAAAATTTGTCATGCATTTCTCCTACAACATCAAACATGACATCACCATGATGGACCTTTGCAACACAAAATAAAAGAGGGGTGAAATATTTGTCTCTTTCATACAAAGATGGAGACGTCTTGCTAGTTTCTTTGCATGACCCATACCTAAAAATAACTTGTCACCATCTTTATCCAAAACTTCAATTCAAAATTGGGAATCCATTTACAAATACAATGTGCTTGCTCCTTTGACAAAATCATAGAAAAAGGAGTCACCATAGAGAAAGAACTTATAGCCAAAGGAGTAGTCGAGATCTATAAAGAGAGAAAAGACAATAATCAATCTAGTGATAAATATTGATTTTAGAACAAGAACAAGAACATAGTCAGTGATGGTGTGGCTAAATCCAAACATGTCCAAACATTCAAATACCTCCACCATCATCATCTCAAAAAAATCTATCTCCTCAACCCAATGTGGTCATTCTTAAAGGTCAACCTAAATGATATACTTGATGATAATACACTCCCTTAGGTGAACTTATTGAAACCATCCTCCAAAAACTAGTCCAAGCAAATGTAATCTAACTTTTAGCTATCAAACTACTTGGTCCAAATAAACCCTCTTGGTATAAAGAAAATTAATTGTGATTATCACTAGGTACATGGACATAAGACATCTAGTTGCATGAGACTTAAAACCTTGATCTAAGATCTTATAGATCGAGGATAAATCACCATTGAAGGCCAAAAGTCACCTAACAAACAATTGGGTGTCTACAAGAAATTGTTCCATTAGCACAATTATGGTAAAGCTTCCACATCTTATAATGAGAAATCCTATACCTATAACAAAATAATTTCATATGATTCCATCATCGGTCACATTAAACAAATTCCTTCCCAAGTAGCCACTATAACCATCAAAATTCTAAATTGTGCCATCACTACTCATTGTGGTTGAGTCACCATCAAAGGAGCCTCATCCTCCTTCCCATTTATAATTAAATATAACATCCTTGACCACTTGAGAAAAACTCTAGCACAAATATCCATTCTTGAGATACTTTGAACATCCCCAGCTACAAAGAGCTTCTTGAGAAATCCCTCCAAGAATCCCATGTCTCTAATGACATTAATCTTGATCAATTACAAGCTATGATAGGACACTTATCTTCTAAAAAATATCTCACATTTACCTCCAAATATTCACCTTCCATCGATCCATCTCATTACAAACCGCTCTATCTTTTCGTCATATTCATAAAACCATAGTTAAGCATGTCCTAATAAATGGTGGATCAAGTCTTAATCTTTGCACCTTTAATCTAATAAAAAAAGGGATATTTTGATGAATTTTTTTATCATATAAAGAAGATTACCATCAAATCCTATGACAAAGAAAAGTGTGAATCGAAAGGTATCGTAAAGTTTCCTTTCTAGGTTGGACCAACAATTATAGATACTACATGCTAGATTCTAGACCTTGATCTCCCATACAAAATCCTTCTTGGTCGGCCATGGATCCATGCTATGAAATCCATCCCATCCAGGTACCATCAATGAATAAAGTTCTCACATAATGGAACTAAAATGACTATCCTTTCTAATCAAAATCCCTTCCAATATTGCAAATTTTTGAAAAGTAGTCATGGCCTTTCACAATATTTCTTGACCTACTATAGCATCTTCATCCTCGTACATTGATCCTTCATCACTATCAGCTTCCTCCACTTCTCACACTATCTTAGAGATCAAGTATAAAATCAAATGCATTAGAATTGGAGAATATGAGTTACATTCTTTCCACATTGAGCATTGAGGGTTAGGATATGAACCACCTAATATTGTGCCTACTAATCCCAATTGTAACCATAATAAAGTAGCACAAGAATCTTATGATATTAATAGTATTGATAAGGAAACCCATGAAGACTCCATCACATATATCACCAAATTCTTCCAAGATTCACATATCCTCACCATGTCATCCAACCCATTCAAATCCACTCACCTCCTAGACTTGGATGAATAAGTGTCGCCTATATCTTAAAACAACAAGGCTAAAAATAATAAAATCCAAAAGTCTTTATCAATTAGAGATCAAAAATCAAGTCAAAGAAAGAAAAATAAAGAAAATTCCTTTAGTTAAGATCTCAATCAAAAGCTATTGGACTTTGAAAAATGTCAAAGTCAAAAATAAAAGCAATCAAAAGCATAAGTCGATCTCCAATAATGCTCCACACTCTAATTAATTAGAGGCATCTACAAAATTAATACATCAAGAAATGAGCTTATTGATTGTAAGTCTTCATCCTCATCATCTCCACACAATCTATCACATCCATTAATATCTATGTGTAGACACTTAAAAATGTCTCGATGGATCACATTGGCTAACTAACATCGTTATGTCCTAAAAGCCATCCTCTTTTCACTTAATTGATTAAATTAGCCTAGCTATTTAGTTAATTACCTCATTTTCATCTATTAATCTAATTGACCTAGTTAGGTTTATTCATCCTCTTTCATGCTAACATTTCATCCTATTAAATTGAATAAATCAAATTATTTAATTTAACCCCTAAGTCCTCTTATTTAATTAAATAACCCTAAGTTATTTAATTAAATGTCATATCATATCTCTCCTTTTCATTAAATCATTTTATTTAATGAATATCATATAATTCTTCTAAAATTGCATAATTAACATTTTAATTATTCAATTACTAATTAATCAAATTCCCCCCCACTTGCAAGGGAATATTCCAAGAGAATATTCTTTCTTTGCACACTCCTCCAAAAGGAATATTACCATGAAATATTCCTTCTCCTTTTGCACATTAAAACTTTGTTTTAATTTTCTAAATATATATTTCCCTCACCCATGAGAATATTCTCTTTCTTCACTCATTTGAAAAAAAGGAATATTCTTCCTTATAACAAACTCACAAGACTTCATGTGCAAGTTAACTTACAAGACTTCTTGTGCAAGTTTTGAAAGTGTGTTTGTTTGGATGAATATGAGCCCTTGATTAAATATCAACTTTTATTCTTAACCCTTGATGGGAATCCATGATCCATGACACCATCTTCCTTCCATATTGCCCATTGATTAGCTTTTTTCAATTTTAGCCCTTCATTTCTCACTTGTCCTCCTATAAATAGGTCACTATTTGGAGACAAATGGATCCATCTTTTAACAACAAAATTATGCTATTAAAATCACTCTTACTTGCACTCACATTTAGCATAATTTTAGTTTATTTTAATTACACCATATTAGCTTAGCTTCCATTAATGGCTTCCATGATAACATAAATGCATCCATTTAGTATTGTGTAATTAGGAATTGAATCTTTTTTAGTTTAAACTTCATTTAGAGTAGATTTACATATACCCATATCAATCATCTTAGCATACATCATGTTAAAATAGCTTGCATCATGTTCATTTAGCTTTAAATCATGTTTTCATACACATCTATTAATGGTTTCATCAGTTTTCTTCAATAAAACTGATTGAAACAAACTCATTATCCAAGGGATTGGGAAAGGGTCGTCATTCCACATCAATGTGAAACCACTCCCCCAATAGGATAAGTTTCAATGTCTTAGATTAGAGGTTTGTCAAACTTTCATGATTTAGAATGTTAGTTTTAATGGCTTCTTTGTCTTTGTTTAGAGTGAATGATCTTATTGGGATTGATGCTTAGTGGGTTAAATATGCCTCAAATTCGTATGGATTGAGTGTAGTTAACCTATACTGTCATTGGTCACATTTTGGCGCTAGAAGGAGAGTGAAATTTAATGTTTCATGTGTTTTTTTGGAGAAATTTTGGGTTTAATCTCTTAAATGCATGATTTTCCTTATTTTTTAATGAATTCTATATGACTAATCATGCAAAAAGGTTGTTGGGTTTTGAAGATATCATGTTTAGCTTTCCCAAACATTTTACGATTTTAAAATTGATCAAGATTTGAGGAAGTTGTCATTATCTCAAGTTGCTTTCCATCATTAATTTTGTTGTTTTTTTTTTAAATTCTGGGTTTAATCTCTAAAATGCATGATTTTTCTTAATTTTTAATGAATATTATATGACTAATCTTGCAGAAAGGTTGTTGGGTTTTGAAGATCTCATGTTTAGATTTCCAAAATATTTTATGATTTTAAAATTGATCAAGATTTGAGAAAGTTTTCATTATCTCAAGTCGTTGTTATAATCTAATTTTTTTTAAATGTTTCTCAAACACTTGAAAGGATAAAATGAATTAGCTTTCAAAGTTGGATAAAATTGAACCAAACAACCTCACATTTGCTTTAAATTTTTGATTTCATCTTATTTCTAACATGTCTCTAACTTCTTGTTTTGGTTTTTAAACTAACTGGGTTTTGCAAATTTGGACAATACAACTTGAAGAAAAGAAGCATACTATTATCATTTGAACTATAATTGTAACAAGTGTTTTGACACTTTTGGGGAAATTATAACACATTTGTAATTTTTTTTAATTTCATACTTTAGTACTACACTAGCTTTCAATTGGGTTTTAAAATGAATGCTCAAATCAATTAAAATTGAACCCTCACATCATTTTTACTTCTTGGGTTAAAATTGAACAAGGCAACCTCACACTTAGTTTGGTACTTAAAATGAACTTACCTTGCTCTGGGTATTAAAATTAACAAGTGTTTGTTATGTCTTGTGATTTACATTTGTGTTGTTAAATGTGTATGCTCTTCTCTCGTGTCACTCAGTGATCTTGGGAATCAAAAGCATTTCTTTAACATTTTGTATAATCACCCACATATTTTGATTTGGACTAAAATGAACCCTATGCTAGTGTGAGGAAAAGGTGTTGTGAATGCTCTCTCCTTATGCCATCTAACTTGGGAGATCTAACAACAAACGTACTTCCTTGCTTTTGTTTATCTTTAGAGGGCTTGCCTCCCCGCTTTGAAAGGAGGGAACGAACCAAGCGGAAACAAGCTAAAGCCAAGCTCTTTCAAACCGCTATATAAAAAATGTGTTTGTGATGAACGTCATAAACAACAGGTGTGGATGTGTCATACCGACAAGTACCACCCTTAGTGTCTGCGTGACACATCAAAATCATTTCTTAGGAATGTACTGGGAGGCCTCTTGATTGAAATAATCATGAGCTAATCTTGTTGCATGTATGACCACCTTGAACAAAATCCCTTAATACAAACCAATTGCTTAGAAGCCAAAAACCTTTATGCTTGCTAGTGCAGGAACAGTCATTCTGAAGCTGCCCCACATTTTACTATTCACTGTTGAAATAGAAAAATCCTTAGGATCTTCAGATCTTCAGGATTTGAGATTTGGTGGTCCTGAGAAGTGTGTGCCATGGAGGGGAGCCAGTGTCGCCAAATCTCTAGCTATTTGCATTGTCTTAGTTAAATCCAAGTGGGGATTCAGAAAGTAGTATCTTATGAACCTAAGGTGGTAAATGCTTGAGAGTTAGTTTAATACTATGCTTGGTTCCAAAAACTTTACAAACAAGCATTCACAATTTTCCTCAAAATTTCAAACCTTTTGGTCTAAGTATGGATACCCTTTGAAATAGCCTTGATATTAATGCTTGTCCTAAGGATTTATATCCTTAGAGATTTCTAAATATCTTGACATATATCTTAATCCATTCTTCCCAAAGTTAACATAGGCAACTATGGTTTCAATCTCGTGATTTTCACAAAATGGACCTTGTGAAATTTATGATGTTTTTGAACATAGACATTTAGTTTGAACTTAATCAAGAGAAGCATTTGTGGTAAAAGAAACTCAATTAAGCAAAGATAAATTGACAAATTGAACCCCACATGACCATTTGGAGATAGATTGCTCCCATTTTACAAACTAACCTTATGCCCACTATCATTCAACCAAACTTTGAACTCATTGAAGGAGAACAAATTGATATAATTAGTAGTTTGATAAGCTTCACTTTTGAAACAAAAGACACACCAACTTGGTGGGGAAACCCGACATATATCATAGACGAAGAAGAGAAACAAGTTGATATTGTGGTTGGAAGACCCATATTACCACCACCTGTGTGGCAATAAATATCCTCTTTTCTTACATAAACTTGAACTTTTCTAAATGATCTCATGTAAAATCAGAATACCCAAGAGAAGGTCTATAGGTCATCACTTTAAACTTAGGCATCTTAGTCCAAAAGCCATAAAAAGACATCTTTTAGCACTTCACCAAAATAGAACCAGGTTGGTATACAACTTCTACAAACGTGCTTCAAGGAACAATCCAAACTTGTATGCATTCTTTTACAGTTAAAACCCTAGTCTTTTCACGATTTTCAACCTATCTAAATCATTGGGTCTTTAGAATTTGAAAACTTTAGAGGTCTAGCATGTTTCTCACTACCTTGGTCTTATCAAACAAAGGTTCACTTTAGGTCAACATTGGGTCAAACATTTCATTCACCCTTTTATCAAATTTTATCCTTCACTTCACCAAACTTTGTAAAGATTTTGAATACACCAACACTTTTTGACTTAAAACATCTATCAAACCAACCCATAACTTAGCTACTTTGTATGTGAAATGAATCATTTTCCATGCATTTGGATAATTTAATTATCATCTTTGGACTAGTTTATCTTGAAGGTCACAAGTCTACCCTAAAGATTCACAAGTTCATAAACATCCTTTATCTGAACATCAAGCAACCGAAACTTTAATTCAAAAGTGTTGTCCCAAAACATTTGCAAAGATCATTCCACATATCATTCATCTTTTCATCTTTGATTATCACCATTGCTCTAAAATGAATTAGAGTGTCCCTTTTACCAAAACTTGAGTCAACTAGAGAGTTCAAACATTACAAATCTCAACACAACTCTCCCATAGGTGGCCCAAAATTAATGGTAAAGACAAGATCACAACACAAGAGAATCATAGAAAAAAACAAAGTTATATTCACCTCAAGTGATCCAAACCCACAAGAATTCAATCCAAGGAGTTATTCTATCCCCTCACAAGAACCCCAAGATCCATTGGGACTCTATGAGGTAGAAGATGTCACAAACAACCCATTTGAGCTTACTAAGGAAAAAATCCTTGAGTATAAACAAGATCATCAAACCTTATAAAATTTGGCTCCTACTTTTCTCACACAAAACTTGACACAACGTTTAACATAATCTACGAATCAACCAACTCCATCCCTTGTGCCAGGTCAACCCTTAACATCTAGTCTTTCAACTAGGCTAGGAACCAACCTTGGTCTCACTTCATGTCTAGGAATAAAAACAATTATGGGTAATCACAACACAACCATTCCATTAATTGTCAACCTTCCCCAAAACACAAGTTGGACACCAAAATTTGGCAAACCACTTACATTCCATGATGTCACAACAACCTTGACATTTTGAGCGCAACCATCTACATCCATCACCCCAAATACCCCAAGTGTACCCAATGTTACACAAAGTAATGTGAAGCAAGTGCCCCAAATGGGACAACAAGGGCAAGATGACACCCTCACACAAGGGAAACCCTTAGCAAGTGGTTCCAACAACCCCATCGACACATTGAAACAAGTGGTTACTGAAGCTACTCAATTCAATCCACCATCCACATCAAGCCAATATATCATCGATCCAAATCAAAACAACACCTTGGTTACAAATCCCATCAACCAAGGAAATACCTTGACTGCATCCCAAGCACAAGGAAATCCCCAAAGGATTGGTCAAGGGAATCCTTTCAATCAATGGACTCAAGGTCCTAATGTTCCCTTAACATCACCATACTTAACAGCGCCAACATCATCTTTACCGTTTATCCCCCAAGTTGTGCAAAATCAAATGGGACCTCAAACTTACATTCCTCCACCACAATCCACTATCTTGCAAGGAATGTTAAACCAAGGGAATCCCCAACCTCTCATCAACAATCTGTAACCCACACAAAACATCAACACCCAAAACCCATCGCAGATGTCCCAACCACTAATTGATCCTACATTGCAAGCACATGCCCTAGATTTATAGCAAGCCCAACAAGCTTATCAACAAGTAGTCCAACAAAAACAACAACAAGAAGTATCCCTAGCAACACAACAACAAAAACAAGTAGCCCTAGTAGCACAACAAAAACAGCAACAACAAGCAACCTTAGCAACACAACAACAAGCAGCCCTAGCAACACAACAACAACAACATCAAATAGCCTTAGTAGCACAACGAGTGGCCTTAGTAGCCCAACAACAACAAAAAGCTCAATAATATGTCCAACAACAACAATTGCTCGCACAACAACAACAATAACAAGGTTTATACTATAACCCTCAACAAAACATTGTCAACTCAAACACATTAGGAACATATATGCCTACACCATCATACCTTATACTACACCACCATACACACCATACAACACTTCATGATATCAAAATCCCATGTACACTTCATCCACCATCCAACAATATGCAACATATGTTCCTCCACCAATCCCACAAGACTATATGGCATCGTAACTCAAGGCATTAACACAAGAAATACAGGATCTCTGAATGGGAAAGATGAAGAAGCCCCATACATAGAACTTATGCCCATATCTATTTGATCAAAACATAGCAATGGTATCATTCCATCCCAGTTTTTAAATCCCCAAACTCAAAAAATAAAAAGGGAGAGGAAGTCTTGTGGACCATATCAAAGAGTTTAACATCATGTGCTTAGAGGTAGCCTATAATGATTCCTACTTAATGTGCCTCTTCGCACGAAGTTTAACAGGTCCTGCCATGGATTGGTTCTCACAATTTCCTCTAGGTATCACAAAAATTTCAAGAAATAATTGATAAATTCATAGATCAATTCTCCTTCAATCTTGACATGGATGTGAGCTTAGGAGATTTATACACCATCAAACCAAACAAAGGAGAATCCTTCGCTAATTTCCTACAAAGGTGGAGGAAAAAAGCTAGTAAGAGCAAGTTGACCATTCCTAATGAGCAACAAGTGGGAATCATCATAGAATTTTTTTATCCAGATCTATCCTTCCACTTGAAAATGCAATGCATTACCTCTTGTGATGAGCTTGTCCCTAGAGCCCTTAACATCGAGAGATCCCTAATCTCACAGGGAAACACACAAGTGTATAAAGACAACCACCCATCTACTAATTATAATGGAAAATCCTGCTTTTGGGCCAAGAACAAGAATGTTATTAGTGATGGTGTTGTTGATGCAAAGGTGGTCTTAACTGCTCCTAGGCAAGAAAATGCCAAAACCATGAATACACAACCATACACGTCACCATCAAACAATCAAACAATAATTAACGTTGCAAACACTCAACATGGACAACAATAAATGAATAGTGCTCCTAAACAAAAATTCACTCACTTAGGGGAACCTATGGAGGATGTACTGAAGCAGTTGATACAGTCTAACCTTATCACACTCCTAGATTTCTCGAACTATCAAGAGCCACAAGTCAAACCTCATAGCTCTAGAGATGATCATTTTTGTGAATTTCACCGATACAAAGGTCATAACACACAAAGTTTTTTTAGACTCAAAAATCTAATAGAAGATCTTATTGAACAAGGAGACATTGATGTCGATAAAAAATTTGGGAATGAAAATCTAAAAATTTATACAAACCCTATGCCTGATCATACAAAAGAAAAAGATTCAGGAAATGCATCAACCTCAAAAAACATAAACCATGCACGTGATACCATGGTGGGACATATTTATTCATCACAATATGAGGAATCAAATACACATCAAGATATTGTTTTAAAACAAAGTCTAAACCCATCAACAGTGTTTAGAAGTATTTTATATCATAATGACATCAAGTGGATATCATATTGTGATATCTCTACCACATATGACTCAATGATTGGGCATGTTGGAGAAGTTCCAAACAAGCTAGAAATATCTCTTGTTACACCCATACCCAAAAACTGTTGTGAAGAGTCTTTTATCGATGATATATCATCCACCCAAGGATCATGTCAAGAGGAAGCTCTTGAGGATAACAAAAGCTACTCGGAATCAAGTCAAGATCAAGAACCCCTATCCCCAGAGTTTCACAAAGAGCTGAGGGTCATCTTCCAAACCATATTAAACTCCAAAGATGTCCCCGATATCACTCTTGAGATGTTTCTTTCCAATGGAAACATAGATGTTCTTCATCCAAAACAAGAGTCTCCCACTCTTGATATTCCTACACAAGAGAAAGAAATGGTCGAGATTCCTGATTCATACAATGATTGTGCATCATCGACATCTTTTGAGTCAACATCAACATATTTTAAAGCAATATCAACAGATAATGATGCCATAGAATCAAAGAAAATAGTTCATATTCTTGAATAACAGGAACCCATAGCAATATTATGTGTTCACGACAAATCATATTCAATGGTTATGGATCAAAGGATACATTATTAGGGAAAAGGATAGGTATTGATCATACCTTCACAACATCGAGGGTAATCTTGTCTACAACAAACATCAACATATGCAACACAAAGGATCCTTATGGTAAAAATACTATCAACACTACAACTAGTTGTATCATGAGCTGACATTCACCCATCATCTCATACACAAACTGGGACCAACATAAAAAGAAGAAATCCTATCTAAGCAAGGCAAAGATCATAAAAGAAAATGAAGCAGTAAAGAAAAAAGGATACGCCAATTACAAATGGATACCGAAGAAAAATAAAGAAAAGCATCCCTCCAAAACTCCACTAGTCAAAGAAACTATGGGGAAATTTTTTAAAAAGGAAGTATATCCATCAAAAGAGTCCTCAAATACCAAAGCAAGCTTCTCAAGCAAGGAACAAAGTATATCCAGTAATCGGTCCTAATTCCATGAAAACCTCCATTCCCACCCATCATTGCTCATTTTCCCAAGTTTGGAGAGTCAAAGGTTCCAAACCATCAACCAATATATCTCAAATTCCTTCATACATGTCACCGTCCACTCCATTCATGATATCCAATTCTCACATTGACTGTGCATTGGTAGCTACCCTTCATCATAAGGATTTTGAAGGTACCATATCATGATGTGCACACAGAGACAAGGTTTATTTTGGTACCAACAAGGCAAATTAGAGTTCTTCAAGGTTGCATTCAAGTGCTCATATCTTAGCAAAGAAGCTTCATCAAGCAAGATATTGTTGGCATGTTATGACAGTGGCCTCTACATCAATTCCACCAGGTGGTTCAACATGAGGGTAAAATTTTTCAGAAAAATCCAAAAAATAAAAAAAGATCAAAAAAGTCAAAAAAATAAAAAAAATCAAGAAAATGGTAAAAATAAAAAATCATCCCCTAGTGAAAACCACTATGGTTTTGGCAAGTACTATGATGAAAACCTGGAAAATATGTGTCATGAGTAGAATCAAGCATCTATATGATCCTTCTTAGAAAAAATCATATGATCCTTGTCATGATAAATCCAATGTTCCCTTCATCCATCCAATCCAGATTTATCCAAATATTCCATTTTATCTTGATCTTGACAAAGATTTAGTGTATACTTCAACTCTACTCATGGCCAACTTTTGACAGGATCTTTACTATTTTATCTCGTGAAGTCCCATATCCCATATCTAGCATGATAAAACTCTATCAAACTCTTTGCATATACATTACCTATTGGAACATATTAAAAATGAATATGTGAATGAATGATTGATGTATTCACACCCACTTTCCAAGAGATTCCACTCAAGGATAACCCTAGAGATCTCAATGCAAAGAAGATTGAAATATTGCAATTGGGTTGTCCTAGGGATTGAATATGATATAATGAGGGGTTCACCACCAATTTTAGACTTGGAAAAGACAATGCAATGCAAGTTGTAAAAAAAAACCCTAGTTGAATGCAAACTAATCCTAAATGACCTAAATAGATGAACAAAATGTAACAGAAAGTTATAAAACTTAAAGTGTGCACCTAGGAGACTGAAAAAGGTAGAGTGGAGATTTGGAATTCTAGAAAATCTGTTGTCACTATTGTTTGGGACTCATTCACCAAGCTGGGTGAATTAGTCTAGTTTCTGGGAAGATGTGCAAATACAGGTTTTGGCCAAAAGGGTATCCAGATCTATATAAATATCTGTCAGGCCTGTACAGTGGGACTCATTTTCCAATAGTGGTGAATTAGTCCACTTATGCTTTTCTAGAAGTTTTGAATTGGATTTTGATCCTCTTAGTCCACTCTGCTCTTTTTGAATGGTTTCTGAATTTGAAACTGCAAATTGCCATCTATAGACCTTCTCCAAGCTTCTCCAAGGCTTGATGAAAACTTTAGGGATTTGAAAACTATTCTGCAACTTTGCTTCTTGAAAAATATGCAACCTAGCCCTGCAAATCACACACAAGAAGAGGGAAAATGTTGTGGGGTTAGTGAATAGGGGTTTTCCTTGGTCGAACCCCTTTGTTGGTAATTAACCTTGAAATGAAAGCAAATATGAATGGAGAATGATGAATGAATAAAAGACAATGTTGCAACTCACCAAACCCTAGCAATAAGGTGTTGCAAATATGCTTGAAATGGTTGCAATGGATGTGGTTCTTGACTCTTGCTTGAATGATGTTGATCTTTAATGCAACGCTTGCTTGAATCATAAACTCTACATCACAATTGTTAGTATAATAACAAACATGAAGAATGCAATCTTTGACATGATGATTGGCACTTGAAGGATGCTCTAAAATGCTTGATAATCTGCCCTTCAAATTCCTTGAATGCTCTTGTGAATGCTCAAATGCTCTTGTGAACTCTTGAATGCTTGTAGAATTTGTTAGGTCGGAAATGAGTGAAAGAACCTTGTATTTATACTTAATTATGCAAGAATTCTCAAAATTACAAAACTACAAATCGACATCAGATCTAGGAGAAAAAAATCCCATCGAAAATTTGAATTAAATTTGAATTTTGGTCACACGGGACTCATTCACCCAAGGTGGCGAATGAGTCCCACCAAACATAATGTATGGGACCAAAAATGAAAAGTGCTTAGAAATGTGTGAAACCTGCATTGGGGCCAAAAAGACCTAGGTAGGACTCATTCATCCAAGGTGGTGAATGAGTCCCAGACACAAAATTTGGGCCACACAAGCCAAGAACACCTTAATTATGATTGGTTACTGATTGGTGTTGGGATTATCCTCAAAAACATGCAATAAATGAGGCTTGTGGATGCAAAATAGGGCCAATTAAAGCATAAGAAATCCCAATTATTAATGACAAGCCTAGAGAAATGTGAAGTGTGTTACAAAACTTTACAACACTCTAAATAAGGTAGGATTAATGTTGATTATGATTAAAATTATGTTTATTATGCTTAGTTAATTGGTAAAACCCTAGAGAAGTATGAAAGTGTGTTACAACACTTCACAACACTTTTGGAAGGCACCATTAAAATTCCATTAGTTCACAAGGGCCCAAGACCTAATTTGAATGTGTTATCCAAATTGCAATATCAAATCAAGGAAACATTAATCCAAAATCATGAGGGCCTGAACAAGTTAGAAAAAGTAGAAGGGTTACTTTTTCGGTGACTCCATCACTTTAGTGAGAGGATGAACTTGCTTCAAACTCACACTAAAGTAGACAATCACACATCAAAGAGGGGTTCAAATGCACCCATTCCAGTAAGATGAGATAACGATCAAGAGGGGTGATCAAGCCCCCAGGATCAAGGTCCCATGACAAACCAACATAGGCAAAATGAAACACACATGAAAATGATATAAAGAACAACGACAAGGCCCAAGCATACACTGCCAAAGAAAAAGAGAAAAAGGTGAAATAAAAGAATTAGATCAAGCTTTGATAGTTTTTCCATCCTAATGTGGATCAGATCTAGGTTGTTTCTCCAAAAAGCGCATACTCACTTTGAGGCAACGAAACTCTTGGTGGTCCATCGGGTGAGAAGTCCTAATGGGTGAGACACATACACTCATGGCTGGTATACACTCACACATATGCAAGTGGCTATGGGGAAATTCATGCCTCAGATTGGGCTTCCTGCTCAAACCAAACCAAATTTATACCTCCTGATAACTTTAATAAGATGCCACAAAAATGATTTTCGAGCTTCATGAGACAAGCAAAACTTGGTATCTTGGAGCTCATGAACAAACAAGATGGCTCCATAGGCATACAAGTTGTGTTATGCAAGGTGGCCATATAACAACAAATGCAACATGAAAAAATAGGAAATGTTCAAAAGAGTCTTGATTAGTTCATGTGAGGTCTTTAACTTAGAAAACATTGTGCCTAGTGTCTCCAAGAGAGGACCAATCAAAGAATAGAAAATTTGCAACTTAGGGGATGCAGTGTGTCACATCAAGCCACTAAGAGGAATGTAATATGCTAAGAGAGATCATGCTCTTGAAGGACATCACACCCAATGTCATCCACAAAGCAACAAACACATCATATGAAGTAAGAAGGCTACACTAAGAACCGAGAAAAAGGAAAATGCAAAAGAATAATGCCAATGTATGCCCCCACTTTAAATAAATTGCTAAACACCATACTGTGAGAAATTACTTTAAAGTAGAAAATGAAAATGAAAACAAGAAAGAAGACATGAGAGCCAACTTGTAAAGCCCTATGTCAAGTCATATGTTTC
>VDFB02293428.1:0-28582 GCA_007258455.2 Sequoia sempervirens
AAATTTTTATCTTATGATTTCTATGATGGCATAATTGGTTCAAAAGATGGGTATTAATATGAATATTCCTAGATAACCAATGGGTGAAGAAAGTTTTTTTAGGGTAATAATTTGGATACCAATTAGATCCACACACAAAATATTATCCTTATTTTATTTGCAAGACCAACCTGGCCTACTTTTCTGAATAAGGAGGCAGAGGCTCTAGAACATGAATCGTAAAAATCACTATTTGATTATATTAAGGCTTGTCATATATAATATAGGGATTATTCTAAGGAGATATGAAAAAAAAATCACTCACCAATTATATGAATATGAAGAAGTCTTGCAATGGACACAAAATTGAGCCTAGGTAATAAGTATTTTAGAGAGATGTGCAAAAATATTTGGGGAAGTTGATACTCTCTCCCTACGATGGATTTAACAAATTCTTAGCTTGTGTGTGGGTGCAAAACCTAGACACATACTTATCCCTTAGACCATTTACCAAATATGAAGTAATAAATTTTACCACATTGCATTTATATGGCATTACATTTGAGCAGTGGTGCCATGGTCTGATCACTTAAGGTTATGGGTCCATCACTTCATATGATGAATTATGTAAATAAATTATTGAGAATTTTGATTGAAAGGATCCTAAAATTTATCTCAAATATTTGACTCAGCTCAAATAGTTTGGTTAACTAGAGAACTATATAATATATTTTTTAAAACCATTAGTGATGGTACCAAACATTGCTGAGAGAATATTGACTATGCTCTTCATCAAGGGGTTAGTTAAATCTCGCAAGGGTTTGGTTAGAAATTTTAAACCGCCCACCATACAAGAGGCCATCAAGAAAGATTTGGTACTACAGACCTCAATTTCGAAGAATATGTCCTAAACCAAAACCTTCATTCAAAAGAAGCCTTTTCATAAAAATGTACAAAAGAGAAAGAGTTTGTTTTCACAACTAGACGGTGAGAAATGAATTGATAAGGAAGAAGATATATTTTAGTTGTAAGGAATCATGATCACCTAGACATACATTTCTTAGAAAATGAAAAGTGAATTACATTAATAAAGTTCTATGATGAATTAGGATATGAGGAACTCAAACTATAGAGTGAAGAAGAAACTAAATAGGAGATGAAAAAAGGAGAAAATAAACTAGAAGAGGAAGATATCATCTTGAGAGGCACTCTTTCCATGCTCTATGGTACTTTTTGGTACAACCCTTTCACATATGTTGGGTCCTATGAGGTCAAAGAGTGATTGTACTCATTCACACTAGTTCTACTCATAAATTCATTGATGAGGGATTAGTGGCCAAGTGAGGCTTCAAGATGGAGAAATTTAAAGGAATTAGTGTAATGATGATTAATAATTTCACCATATGCAATAGGAATATCTCCTAATTGAATTTTAATTTAGGAGGATACAATATGAAGGATAACTTCTACATGGTCAACTTAGGAGAAATGGATATGGTACTAAGTATTGATTGGCTATAGTCATTAGGAGATATCACACAAAAAATTTAGACCGTGGAACTAAATTTTTTAATAAAGAAAAAATAAAGTGTCAAGGATTACATTAGCTAAAATAATGGAGATTATTTTTCATCATAAACAATTCACATTGGCAATTGAATGTTCAGTGATTGTACAAAACATCATTGAAGGAAAAAAGGCATATCATTTGGATGTACATATTATATTGGATAATAATAATAAATTATTCAATATCATTCCTCTAGGGAGACAACTAAATAGATTCTTTGAGCACATCATTGAATTGGAGGAGGGTGTTAAGGTCATTATCACTATTGCATACTACTACCCTAAGAGACATAAGAAAAAAATAAAAAAGTCCATTAAGGAAATATTGGAAATGGGCCACATCAAACCTAACTCAAATCCCCTTGCTTCCTCTTATTTTGGTGAAGAATAAATATGGCATAATGCAATATGCATAAATTATAGAGAAATGAACAAAAAAACTATCAAGGATTGATACCCAATTACTAGATTAATGAATTGATATATGAGATTTATAGAGAAATATATTTCTCAAAAATATATCTTAGAATGGGCTTACCATTATATTATATTTTTTTAGAGGAGGATATTCACAAGGTGGATTTTTTAGGTCACTACAAGCGTTATGAATTTTTAGTCATTTCATTTGGTATACAAAATTCTCAAACAACTTTTTGTTCATGAATGAATCAAGCTTTCCACAAGAAATTAAGAATATTTGTCCTTGTCTTATTTGATGACATTTTTATCTACAACAAAATATTGGAGAACCTATGACACATCAATGAAGTCTTGGGAATTTTGGAAGCACAAATATTATTTGTTGAGTCAAAGTGTGAGTTCACTATGACAAAGATCTTGTATCTAGGTCACATCATCAACACAAAGGGATTTTAGGTGGATATGGATAAGATTAAATTAATTTGGGATTGACATCTCCTAAGTACATTGACACATCTATGAGGGTTCTTTGGCCTTTGTTGAAACAATAGGTGATTTTTTAAGGGTTTCTCTCAACTAGCCATCCCTTTAACTAACCTAAAAAAGAAGGGAGATTTGTGTGGACTAAGGATTTAGATAAATAATTTGAAAATTTAAAAGAGGTAATGAGTTCATGTCTTTTGTAAGCAATTTTATATTTTACTATTCCTTTCACATTGGAATGATATGCATCAATAGAACGAATTAGGGTCATGTTGATGCAAAACAAGAAACCAATCACTTTTGAGAGTAAGAATCAGAGAGGTGGGAAGATGGTTCTCCATCTATGATGAATAAATGCTAGCCATAATGTATGTATTGGTTAAATTTAGGAAATACTTGGAAAGTTGTTGAATTATGGTAAAAATGATCACAACAATTTGAGATATTTTCTCAACAAAATTGATCTAAATGAGTCGTAAAAAAGGTGGGTAAGAAAACTCCAAGAATATAATTTTATATCAATTATATCAAAGGGAAGAAGAGTGTTGATGTTGATGTGTTTTCCAAAAGACTAAATCTATGTTCCTTTTCTTCAATCTCCATGGATTAGAATAATGAAATCATAATATTTATCGAGAAATTGAATAATAGATTATATCGAGAATGAATTCATAGCTAATGTTTTGGAAGGGAAGCTATTGGAAAATAGGCACACCATATACAATGAATTTATTATCTACAAGGGAAGGGTCTAGTTCATTCTAGAATCACGGATGAAGGGAAACATTTTGCAGTAAATTCACGACACTTATTTGGTGGGCCACCTTGCTAATTTCAAGACCTAAAAACAAATCAAGGAAAGGTTCACATGGAAGGGAATCAAGGATGATGTTCTCACCCATATCAAATAGTTCATCATTTTTTAAAATATTAAAATAGAATAAGACATTTCCAACAAGTGTTTTGCAACCCTTGACCACCTTGGAGTAGAAATTGGAAATTTTCATAATAGTACTTCCTAAAGTCCAAGGTAAGGACTATATCTATGTTGAAGAAGATAGCTCTCTCATGGAGTTGTGGATGGAGACTCAACATATGGTTCTTCAAGAGAGGTTGGATTCTTCATTGCATGTGGTACAGAGAAAGGATTTGCAAACACCTACTAAGTTTGTGTACCCTGAGTCTGGCTCACATGACCTTAGGCATTCCCTTAGAAGGGGATTTATTTTTCCCTCTCTCATCTTGGTGGAGTTGTGTGTGAAGAATATCCCCTCTAGGAAGGATGTGATTTTCAAGGAGTCCCTCTCTCCCACTTTGTGTGAGGGGTGTAGCTTTGATGTGAATCTGGATATTTCTCTAGCTTCAATGTTGCTTGAAGGGCTGAGCAAGGTTCAGACACTTGTGAAGGATGTTAGCTCTAGGTTTGGGTTGGAGAACCTTCCTTTTTCCTCTCACATCCCTACAGAGTTAGGTGTGATGACTTCCCTTCTTGAGTTGGTGGTTGTTAAGAAAGGACCCCTCTCTTCCACTTTGAGTGACGGGGTTCTCTTTGATGGGTCTTTGGATGTTGTTTCTCCTATCCAGGATAAGGTGAAGGGGAAGGGCTAGGTGGAATATTGCCTCTTGCTTAGGATTACTGATGTTGTAGTGGACAAAAATATTGCTTCAATGGAAAATGTTCTTATTGGGAGGTTCTCAAGCCCCAATCCAAATATATAGACTTTGTTTGTAGTTGGGATTTGAATAAATGGAATACTTTTAGTTGGTTGTAGGTGGCTGTTATATCTAAAGAATTTTTCATTTTTTCCTTCCAACACCTTGAGCAGAGAAGGGTGTCATGCTTGGTGGGCTATAGTTCTTTGGAAAATATATCCTCTTGAAAAGATGGACACCTAGTTTTGATGCTTCCAAGGAGAACTTCGGTTGGGCCCCTATTTGGGTAAGACTCCTAATGCTTCCTCTGGATTTCTAGGATGAAGAGATGTTTCCTAGTATTGGTAATGGTCTTGGTTCGTTCTTAGCCTTAAACGGGGTCATGAAAGACAAGAACACTTAGTTTATGCAAGATTTTTTATGTGTGTTGAAATTGGTAAGCTTCTACCAAATAAAATTAAGATTCATTCCAAGCTGGGTGTTTGGGATTAGTTTATTCTCTTTGAGTCTTCATCTTTGGTGTTCTCTCACTTCCTTAGAGTTGGTCACTTTTCCCACTCATACTGGTTTTTTTGAAGGGTAGGCTTCGGGTTTCTATATTGCTAGTCCTACTAAAAATTCTTTGGGGTCCCCTATAAAGGAAAAGCAAGACTCAATGAGCCCCTTGGTTAAGGAGTTGGACGTGAAATATTTTTTTGATGTCCTAAGGGGAACCCCCTCAAGGAAAAAATTATTCCAATTTTAGTGGATGAGATTGATTCTTCTAAGAATCTTAGATTGACCCATTTGGATCAAGCTTCCATTATGAGCTCTTTGGCCAGGCTCAACTTCAAACCTCCTTGATTGGTGAGGCTTTCTTTTGTTTTTTTATTCTTCTATTAAGGCCTCTCTCGTCTTTTGGTGTTCCTTTCTATTTCATTCCTAGCTACATTTTCCTTTGGTGGCTTGTTGTGGCTAACATTTTTTTCAAGGTTTTTAGTGTTTTGGATTTAGCACCCTACTCTATTGTTGTTTTTGTTGGCAAAGTTTGAAACTTAAGTGTTTGGTTGTGATTCATGCTCTTCTCTTTGTACAAGGTTGTGGGCCCTTTCAAAACCCTACTTATCTAATAAAAAACATTCATGTGGGTTGTGACACACAATAAGTCAGAACAACAAAGGTTCTCCTACTTGGAAGGTGGCTATCCCCAAGGTTCATTATCAATTGATTTCATGAGGTTTACAAGAATTCCTTAGTTGGAGACCACATAGGTTGGTCTATTTAAAGGGCTACATAGAGTATCAAGAATCATTCATGTGAAAAAGAGTCTTGCTTAGTGTAATCCAATCACTTCTATCCATCATAAGCCATATAGTTCATCTTTTAGCACATCCATGATTTCACCTTATTTTATTAGACCTTCCATCAATAATTTACATTAAATATGGATTTAAAATGATTAAAACCCTTTAAACCACTATATATCCTCAAAAACTAGAATTTTGTGAAGTGCAATAGGAAAGGTTCCTCTTAAAAACCCATTCCATTTTTTTAAGAATTTAGTTATAATTTCTAGGACAAGAAGATATTTATCAAAGTATACAAGTTTTTGCCATATGGAAGTCATTAATTATTTTCAATTTTCACCTTGCATGAATGGAATTTATCATAAAAACCTAGAACTAACTCCAATCTAACATCAATAGATAAAAAAGAACAAAAAAGGATAGGGAGAAGAAAAGGGCTAGTGAGAAAAAGAAAATGAATATAAACCTATCTTCCATCCTTCCATACACAATTCTATGAATGGAAAAATCTAATGAGAAACCAATTTTCGCTTAATCCATTAACTATAATCCATGCATAAAATAATATGATCTTTGAAAGAGTAACAACCGCATGCATGATTAATGTCAAGTTTTAGATTACATGAATGTGTTCAAGCTAACCACACATAATGCGTCACCGTCAGCAAAGCATCAATGTTATAAACACATATTCAAACATTTAATGAATTAAATGCACAGAATTATACAAGGAAAACATATTAAGAGTTTGAAAACACCATAAAATGAGAACCTAGAAAGATGGAGTAAAAAAGGTATATGATTTTCCAAGCTATGTTTCCAACCTTTTACAATGCTTTACAAGGGAGTATATAGGCACATTGGATGTGGAAGACAAGCAATCAATCACTCCTAAACACACAAAAGAGAAATTACATTCGAATGTGAAGGGGCACATTGACTTGTTCTTTACATTCTATTCTTTGCAGCCAAAATTTGAATTTTGAACACACATCACACAATTAAGAGACGCTTTCCAAATGTCTTATACACTCTCTTGAGACTATCCTCTATAAATAAGGATCAGAATTTTTATACAGTACCAAATTGACATGTACTAGATCAAGTCCATCTTCTAACTCATCATAATGAATATTTTCAAGATTTTCTACATAGGCAATGCCCTTGGTTGCATCTCAAACGTAAATCCATTTTCTGCGTTTATTTCAATTCCATTGACCCTGTTGGCCCATATGAGCTATTCTACCTACCGTATGCACACTCATTGTTATCACCAATAGATTCATACTGAATAAAGTATATCACTTTCTAGAAAGTACCAGCCTCTAGTGAACATTCAGCATCAACCATCATCAATATCAAAGCATGAAAACATTGTGGATTTCACTCAACGGTGAGGATGAGTAACTGACAGGTCGTTCAGAAGCTGAGTTATAATGCCATCACAATAAGGAAGAATCATTTCATCCAAAGAATGACAAATATCCCCTGCCACACCTATACTAGTTACACAAACTTTGATATTCTTTAAAATTTTGTAAACCCATTTCAACATACTTGTAGAACTTTGACATGTACATATCAAATTCACCTCCAGTAGGAAAAGCAAGAGCCCCTATAACCAACATGGCTTCCATGTGGGGTGTTATACTTCTGCAGGAAAATAGAGCCATCATTTGATAAACACATTATTGAATAGCATATTTAGTACCATCCACCTCTCCCAACTTGTGTATAAGTACCCACAATACCCCACACAATAAGAAGAGTACCAATTATATATTTTCTAGAAGATTTGGTGAACTTTTTACACTTTCTTGGTTTTTCTCATTGCTCAATTGATACAATATATTCCTTATTCATCAAGATAGGTTTTTAGTCTTTCATCATATGCATCACCACTCCTTACAAATTTCATTATTAGGTGAATAACATTCTAGCTCCTTAAAGTAGAGCCTTAAAGTCCCAACTTTTGAGCTTCAGAATCACAATTAAGGCGACAAAATAGCTTATCTGTCTCAAAATTTATCCATAGACCCCTTTACAGCTTGATATGTTTGGGATTCAAGTCATCTTAATAAAAGAACATGACATAGGTCTTGAAGGAAGAAACATTGCTCTGATACAATTTAGATGTATCAACATATGCCAACTGAGATTTGTGTTTCTTTTCAATATTACTTTTATCAATTCTTTTTTTTTTAAAGAATGCTTTCTCTTCCTTCATCAGAAGGCAATAATGCTTCTGCAGACTTTTCATTGGTATTCTGAAAAATGCCAATGATATTGCTGCTTCCATTGACATCTAGATTCCCATCATCCCTAAAATATAGATAAGGTTGGATTGTTGTGATCCACTATTTGTAGAGGTTCATTACTAGTCATTTTTTTGCCTTCTTATTAAAGGAACATGGTACTGACACAGGATTTCTTGGTGTAGTGTGAAACGTTGTGTTGGCCTTTTTGGATTGAAAGCTTTCTTTATGGATAAGGGAAGCACTTTCATTAGATTCTAAGAAACGGTTTGCACCATTGATGGGGGCTTTTTAATTGTCCATGGCTTAGGTTTGGTATGTAATTCGGGAACTCTGAAAGAAGTATCACTGCTATTAGAGTCCCCAAACTACTACCATCTCTGTTGTTCTCAAAGATTTCAAAGTTCTCCAAGGTACCCACATCAAGAACCATTTAAGGTTCAACAATAGAAGTATCTTGGAAACCACAAACTTGATTGCTTTCACCAGATACAAGCTGCATAGTTGCAAAATCCAAACTAAGCATATGATTCTTAATTCTAGAAACATGAAAATTATTTCAGTTGTTGGCATCATGGACATGTCACTAGCATCCCACCATCAGTGATGATTCCTTTGGTAATCAAATCACATTGGTGGTGGAGCCTCACAAAGCTCCATCACCAAATGAACAACCTTCTCACCTTTGAAGTTGTCAAACAATGTTGCAATGCGTGGGAAAATCCTCAATGATCACCACTTTTCTTTGGATGTCTTCAATATCAATCAAAGTCCTGCTCTACTCAAGGCTATGGCATTTGATGTGATGACATTTACTTAAGGCATTCTGTCAAACAGTTTGTGTGCCTTTATCGTGGTTTCACATTTTGCAAACATGTCAACTAGAGCAATCAATGGGACCACATTTCTTTGAGGAATTCCATCAAATAGTTCATCTAAACTCTAGTCCCCTGTCCCCATGCATTCCCAACTATAATATCTCACAAAAAATTTCCCCCATTATGCTTTGATGGTCATCTAAACTCTAGTCTCCTGTCCCCATGCTGCCACAGGTGCAAAGAATGCTAACAGAAGTAGTGCAAATGGCTTTACATCCACCGTTTGATTTTATTTGCAAGCTCCTCAATCCTTTTCAACGTATCCATTTTGTGAATCTTTTGCAATCATGGCATTCCATGAGATCACATTTCTTCAAGGCGATTCCAATAGACCAATTGTGTTCATATCCTTCCACCATGGCGTCTTTGAGGCGCATTCCTTTGAAGCGTTATGCTGAACATATCATGCACTTTGAGACAACAAAGAAATACCTGATGATGTCCCTACCCTGAATTGCAGCTCCCGTTTCGGCATCGCCATTGAGGATACTAGCACAGAGGATGTTGGGCTTGGCTTTACACATGCCATTCACATTTGCTTCTAGTTTGTAAAGCTTTTTGAACGAAAACACTTTAAGGTAGGATATATCCTGCAATCTGAGCATTTCAACTTCTTTTGTGATGGTTTGAATACTGTGTTTTATGCTTGAGAGCCAAGAAGCATCTTGCACAAACTTTAGCTACTTAGAAGCGTTTTGGAATCTGAGCCCAAACTTAACTTTATAATACAGTGTAGAGATTTTTGGATTGAAACTGTATGAAATTTTTTACATCAACATTTTGGATCATATTCTATTATCTATCATTAGGATGGTATGCACATAGAGAGAAATGTTCAAATGGAGTATGATTTTGGATATTCTTTCTATCTGCACAGCATTCTAATGATGGATCCCGGCACACACATTCAATCAAGAAATCTAAACTAAATGTTGATCATTCAAAAATTTATACTATTTAATCTTTCAAATTTAAAATACATGGGTAACCATTTGAAAAGAGTATACATCCTAAATTCATAAATTCATGAACAGTTGTAAATTTCTTTTAAAACATATATGTTAAATTACATTAAAATATATACATTTTAAAATAATTTAAATGAATATAAATCAAAGTACATATACTTTTTGTTTTTTTTAATTAAAAAAATCAAACATATATATTTTAAACTTATAGAAATTAATATATAAGTTTTAAAATTTAAATTCACAAATCTCAATGTATTATAGAAAATAATTATTTTTTACAAGTCCTTTAATTTGTAATATATTTCTCAATGTAAGGCCAAGACACATCTCTTTTGATTCAACGTTTGACATCAATTTGTATATGCTTAAATGTTAAGAGTACTGACTCCTAGTATAGACTTTCAAGTTACAATTGAAATTGATAACTATACATGCATGGATACCCATGAAGAATTTGCAAGGACCCCACACCAAATAAGATCTCAATTATAATGAGCAAAGTAGATTACAAGGCTACACTTCCTTTTTGATGATGCAATAGACATGCCATTAAGGTGTGATGCACACTAGACCTTGCATACCAACAATTGTGACACTATGATGCAAAGCAATGAGGATAACACAAGGCATCAAATCCATAATGTAAAAATCCAAACCAAAGGTCAAAATGAAAATTGATAGGGTTCAGAAGGAGAAAGAATTAAAATATTAACGAGACTTCACAAGAAGGTGACCCAAGAAATGATCAAAACATTGGCAATTTGACCATTCTTTGGAAACCCTTTTTAGAGTAGAATGTGACTAAGAGTCCTTCAAGAATCTAAATACATGATTTGAACCTAAAGATGAAAAATCTCACAACATAATGTGAAATGTAACAAGTGACTTGGCATAGTGTGACCTAGTGAACCCAAAGTTTAAACTGTCATGCTCAAAGCAACAAGTGTATGAATGTCAAGGTGATTGAACTAGATCACTCCCAAATAGACTAACCAAAAACTTTAATGACTAAGCATGTGATCAAGGGTGATATAAACTTAGGATTGAACAATACACCAAAAACATGATGCAAACTTTCCCTTCCTATACTTGAAACATGAAGGATGACTAGGAATTAGGGCTAAAAAATGAAATGTAATGCTCCTCGATCTTACAAAGATATGGGCATGTTGTAGAGGCTACAACAAGTAGTGTGAGTGAGAGTTGCATCAAACCATCATTCTTCTAGTAATAATTTAATCATGAAAGAGCAACACAAATAACTGGTAGGAATCTATTTTCAAATGTTGTCAGTCATGTATGTGAAGAAGAAGAGAATGTAGTTTCATTCCATTTGCATTAGTAAGGGATTAAGTATGTAAAGGTAATGTTTGGACAAAATTATTCCCTTTTCTTGATGTGACACCCTTAATCCTAAAGTGTCCACTAGGTTATGAGTAGACAACTTGTGGCTATATTAACTCTTATTTAACTTATATGATCATTAATATAGCTTTATATAGGTAGTTAAGTCATCTTGGGTGGCATTCAAGGCATCAGTAGGGTATAAAGGAGGCAATGGTTAACTTATTCAATCATCATATTACAAATTATCCTCTTCTTGGAGACTTTTAGAGGTTTGATCACTTGAAGTGGCTCATTATTCTCAAATATTATCAGTTATTTATAGTTGTTTAATGGGTTTAGTGGAAAATCAAATAAAAGAAAAATTAACACAATGAGGGTTAGAATTATCAAATACCCACATAAGAAAGATTGATCAAAACCCACTAACAAATGAAATTGAATGCATAGAGGTTGAAAATGACAATTATCATGAAATTAACATTCAAAACCATAATTCCAATTATGCAAGCCTAACATTTCATTTTAAATTGTGTTGGAGATGTGTTGGATTGCTCAAATCTTAGCTCCCATGGTTGCAAAATCTTCAATTGACCTAGAAAATGCTCAAATGGATGCTCAAAGTGACATGAATGCTCACAATGATTCTAGGTGTTTAGGTTCTAGGTTATTTGGGATGGAGGGAAATGCATTATTTTATAGATTTTCAAAAATCAAATCAAGGGTGGAGATTTCATCTTGAGATGAAGGATTAAGATTGAACCTTAGAAGTTCAAGGGCTAGGATTAATTAGAACTCAAAATATCTCCTCAATTAAGAAATTGGTTGAGATATTTTGAAATCAATGGTGGAGATGAGATCATGAAAAATGGAGGGTTGAGGATGAGTAAGAGACTTGAGTTTGGTTCTAGGATATTTAAAAAAAAGAATATTCCAAAGGAATATGCTTTTGAGAGGGAAATTAGATTAGTTAAATTATTCAAAATTATTTATTTACGAAGAATGAGAATATTCCTTTTTAAAATAATATTTCATGTGCAAGTGGGATGGCAAAAAATTAGATAATTTTTAATTATTTAATTATGGGATATAGAAAAAATAGATTTTTCAAATTAAATAATTTAAAGTTATTTAATTAGAGGTGATGAAGCGAAAATTAGTGAAAAATGATGAATTAATTAAATAATTCAAAATTATTTAATTAATAGAGGAAATAAGGTGAAAATGATGTTAAATGATGAAAAGTGACAAGAATGATGAAAATGATGAAAAATGCAGGATTAGTGATGAAGATGGTGAAAGTGATGAGAACGTGACAAAAAATGTAAGGTTAGTGATGAGAATGAGGAAAATGATGAGAAAAGAGTGATTAGTGAATGTGTGATATGTTTAGGCATTTTTGCATGTCTACATTTTGCCCCTCTTTGATACAATCTAGTCGTTATGTTGTTTCAAAGACAATTGCTACTTAAAGAAAATTTTGCATTTTTTTGATGCTCCACTATGCCCTAGCAGATGATGGAGGGATGATAGGATACTAGGCTACCCCCTCAGGAGGTTGGCCAGAAAAAATAATTTTTGGGTCAGGCTCATGACAAGACTTCAAGACAGGTTCTGGTGAGAAAAGGATGAAAAATTAAGCCCTAGGGGTCCTGAAAAGTAATTAGGATTGATAATTGAGTTTGAAAAATAATGTAGCAGGGTGGTCGAGGGTGAAACCCTAGGTTTTTGGGGGTCATATATATTTGGGCTCAAATTATCCTCATTTGTACACTTTGAGTTATAGGTTTTCAAAGCTATGAGTGTTCAGTTTACACAAATACCTTCTCATGATGGACCTCATTTCTTGTGTCATACACCACACAAATTGAGTCTATCAGTTCTAGAGGCCAACACGACCAAGGCCCCAGTAAGTACTAAGTTATTTTTTTCTTGCACATAGTTTTAGTGTTGAATGCACAAGATAACTGAGAACAGGGGGTGAATCAGTTGTACCTTAAAACTTCAAAACCCTAATACACATTTAGATCCACATTAATGCAATTAACCCTTAATCATCAGGTCCAATAGGATTATGTAGTTCTTCTTTCTTCGAAGTAGGTGGAATTTGAATTGCCTCCTTATTCTATTTCTCCTCTTTTTCTGGTTGTAGCTCAAAAATAGAAGGTTTCATCTCTCTGAAGATCACACTTCTATTGTAGAGAACCTTTTGAGCTTTTGGATCCCAAAGCTTGTACCCTTTCACAATGACACCATAACTAATAAAGATACATTTAACAACCTTGTCCTCCAACTTAGACCTCTTCTCAATCGGAAGATGAGTGTAAGCTTCGCAACCAAATACTCTGAAATGTCTCCTTGAAGGATTTTTACCAAACCACGCCTCTATGGGTGTATTTCCAACAAGCATTGATGTAGGAGGTCTATTGATCAAATAACATGTAGTGGCTATGGCTTCAACCCAAAATTTTTGGTCAAGGCTAGCACCACTCAACATACGCCTAGCCCTCTCCATTAGTGTTTTGTTCATTCTCTCTAAAGGGTAAAAGCACAATAGTGTGTCACACTTTTGACCAAATAAATAGTTCTGAGCGAATTATTTTCAACCGGAAGATATTCGGCCGAGTAGCTTTCGACTGAAACCATGTGGCACCGATGTGGTAGGTACCTTTTTAGGTGAAGAGGTTCTAGCCAAAAGCCACTCAATCGAATATGTCTAGCCAAAAACATGAAAATAGTGAGTGTATCTAGTATTTATAGCTTAGAAATATCAAGAAATTTTTGGCTGAGTATGTTTTGACCAAAACATGCTCGACCGAAATATACTCGGCCGAGCATGTCTAGTTGGAATCCTACTTGGCAACCAACACACCTTTTTTCATAATTTTC
The DNA here is from genome assembly GCA_007258455.2 of Sequoia sempervirens. NCBI lineage: Eukaryota > Viridiplantae > Streptophyta > Pinopsida > Cupressales > Cupressaceae > Sequoia > Sequoia sempervirens. The sequence continues at coordinate 13,728 of VDFB02293428.1, forward strand.
TAAAACATTCAACTTTGGTAGAGTATTTCTCCACTCATAATGATTTTTCTACAAAAAAGAAAAATACCCTTTTGTAGAGCTCGAAGTGGTGAATCCATATATATATATTTTTTAATATTTTGATTAATTTTTAAAATAATGCAAGTAGGTTGTTAAAATTTAAAAAGAGGTTGACTATAAATTAAAAAAATAGTAAAACATATTAAAAAAATTTAAAATTATATGGGGCACAAAAGGAGAGAGTCTTCTTCAAAATGGTATAATTTGTTTTTTGAAAATGATTAAAAAAATTAAAATAGTTGATGACCTGTGAAAACCGTCAAATGCTGACATGTTTGACTTTAAAACGTTATTATGAAAAAAATATACATCAAAATTTGAATTTTTTTTCCATGCACAAGATATTGAAGTTACCTATTTGGAGAAAAAAAAATAGGGAGAAATGAAGTTTTTTTCAATTTGTTTCTTGATGGCTCGTGAAGTCAGTCTTTTATGAAATTTTCAGCATTCCAAAATCTATCCTTAAATTGATAAAAGTATAATGAAAACAATTTTTTTTAAAAAAAAAAATTACAGGAATAAACTTCATCAAAAGTTCTACATTTTATTAGTTTACACCATTTTGAAATTTAAAGCATAAAAACCACTTTTATGTGGTCGAAGTTCAATTTTTTTTTTGTGTTGGCCAATTCCTTTATAAAGTGTGACACAGGTTTGTGCTTTTACCCTAAAACTCCATTTTGCTGTGGAGTGTAGGGAGTTGTCTTATGTCTTTCAATCCCATGCTCTTTACAGAAATTGTCAAACTTTATGGAAAAAAACTCACCACCATTATCAGTCCTCAAACACTTAATCTTTTTGCTAGTATATTTTTCTACCAAGGCCTTAAACTCCTTAAACCAACTAAAGACTCTAGCTTTACTTTTGAGGAAATAAACGAATGTCCTTCTATTGTAATCATCTATGAAAGAAACAAAATATACAAATTTTGATAATTAATGAACATTTACAGGACCAAAAACATCTGAATGAGCATACTCCAAAACCCCAAAAGACTTATGAGAACTAGAGTAAAAAGAAACATGGTGTTGTTTTCCATATACACAATATTCGCAAAAGTTGAACTCAAGATTACAATCATCAAGGCATTCAACAAGGCTCTTATTTTTTAGGGTTCTAAGATCCTTCTCATCAATGTGACCAAGTCGTTAGTGCCATAATATTGTCTTCTCTACAGGAAGCTTCATTTCCATGGAATGAGCACCCTTAGGTACCCAAAATGCATGACCATCAAATGTAGTTGCAACATGCTTCTTCTTTGCATGATTTGATGGTGAGGATGAAGAATCCAAATATCTTTTCTTCAGTACAACAAAAGAACTATTGCACTGTACAGTGCATGCATCAAGCTAAAACAAAGTGCCACTATGAACACCCTTAGCCTACACCATAGCCCCTCTAGTCATCTTACATCCTCCACCAAAGAAAATAACTTGCACTCCCAAATCATTTAGTTTACTTACAGAAAGCAAGTTTCATGCCAAACCCGGGATATGCAAGACACCATCAATCCCCTTCAATCTTCCATTACGAAATCTGATTTTGACTCTTCCACGACCAATAATCTTCTAGTGAGATTCATCACCTAGGTACACCTCATAATCTACCATTGTACTCCTCATACTTCGAGAACCAATCTCTATGAGAAGTCATGTGAAATGATGTACTTGAATCTATCAAACACACATCATTTGATGCATGGGCTACCAAGGCTACAATAAATGTTTCATCATCTTGAGATGATTTCTCAGATTTAGAATTAGAGAAACACTTTTTTTTCTTCTTCTTCTTCTCCTTCTTGCAATTTTTTTGAATTTGACTAGTTTCACCACAGTTCCAACATTTTTCCTTGGACTTCTTACCAAGATACTTAGATCTCTCTAGAGACTTTGACTTAGTTTTCTTATCTTTCTTTTTTCTTCTCTCTTTTGGTCTACCACAAACTGCAAGGGACTCCTTGGCCATTTCAGGAGACTTCCTTCACATCTCTTCAGACAATAATGAGGCAACAACCTCATCCATCCTAAAGGTGTAAGTAGTGCTTCCAATAGCCATTACCAGGTGATCCCAAGAGTCTGATAATGAACACAAAAGGAGCATGCAACAGTCTTGTTCATCAATATTTTCTCCAATGGAACCTAGTTGTGAAACCAACATGTTAAAAGAGTTCAGGTGATCTGCAATGGATCCTCCATCTTCCATTTTCAGAGAATACATCTTCTTTCTCAGGAAAAGCTTGTTTACTAGGGATTTAGCCTAATAGACATCACCAAGCTTCTTCCACAGAGAAGCATAAGTTTTCTCTTCATGGACATTCAAGAGGAATAAATCAACCAAACAGAGTCTAATAAGACCCTTGGATTTCCTATCCATGAGATCCCAATCTTCTTGTTTCATGCTTCACAGTTTGGTTCTAAAATTATTAGTCCATAGATCACGCTTTACAAGCATGTCTTCCATTTTGAGCTTTCAAAGTTCAAAATTATTGTTCTTAAATTTATCCATCTCAATCATCCTACATGTGCCTACCATCTCTTTCCTGCAACAAGGTCATGAAATACACTTCCACAAAACTCCCACTGAAATGAAGATCAACTCAAAAAACCCTTCTAACCCAACAAATGAATGATGTAGAGGAAGGACCTTCTTTGGGTTTACAACTCAAAATGATAGGGTGTTCTTGCATGTTCTCCATTGTTGAGGTCCTTCCTCTGCATCAAATTGGTATTAGAGCCAAAAGATCTGGGCAAGGAAGTTTTTGAAGTTTGTGTATAATTTTTGACAAGTTGGAGTGAAAAACCTAGATACCAAAAGACTAGGTAGTGAGGAAAAGGAAAGAAAGCCTAGGTGAGGTATTAAGAAGACAAGAAGAAAAGAAGAAGCAAGGTGAAAGAGACTTGCTTGAAAAAGGAGAAACAACATGTTGAGAATGGAAGTGTTGAGGAGGATAGCCCATTGAGACTTGAAGAGTAAGGAGTTACCAAGCAAGCAACAAGAGATGAGAAGATAGAGAAGTGAGATGAAGAAGAAAGATGAGAAGTAAAAACAAGTAAGTATTCAACAAGAGATAAAAGGGTTGAGACAAGCTTTGGAACAAATGCAAAAATTTGAACAAAAAATACAGAGTATAGGAACAAGTGTGTGGAGTTGGCACATCACCATTAACAAAATTTTCAATTGGCCCATAAAGAAGATTATTTAGAAAATAAGAAAGAAAAGGATGACTGATTTGAAAATCGAAGGTGAACTATAGTTTCATGAAGCCTTGGAGAATGCTACAATATAAGGACATGCAACATACACAAAGAAGGAGTTTGCAAGCAATGAAGTTAGAGAAGAAAGAAAATCCATGCATCATACCATTGAAGAGGTAAATGGAAGTACAAATCTTATTTTTGATCATGTATATGAAAAAGAGAATGTAGATATACAGGTTGATAGGGAGGAAAACTAAAATTGTCATTACAAGAGGCATGCATTCACCTAACCAGTACATATTTAGATTTGCATGACCAAGATGAAATCTACTATCTAGAGGGTTTATTTGAGGTAGCAAAGACCTATTTTCAAGACAAAGCACACAAGAAATATGAGTTTGATACTTTAATTGCACAATTTGATGATAATATCCTAGTTGTTGTAGCCATGATGCTAGAAAAGGTCAGAGATGCAAATAATGCAGCAAGGTCAAAGGGAGAGCAACTTTTGGAAATGAATTCTAATTTGTATGCCATGTGGAAGAGAAGTAAGGGTCATTGCAAAGCATTAGGGAGACCAAAGGGAAAAATGAAACAGGTATTAGGAAGTTTGAGAGAAGTCCAGGGAAGTATGGAAGATAACTTCATAGATTACAGGATTCCAAGATGGAAGACATTGCAAACCTCTAGAGTTGGAGTGCATCCTTGATACCAAGGAACTTAAGAAGACAAGAAACACAACATATTTTCAATACTTGGTCAAGTGGAGGGGTCTTGCTATGGAAGATGCTACTTGGGTGTTTGAATCTAATATTATCAAACCTAGATACATTGTTGTAAACCTGCACTCAAGTGGGACTTGAGTTTTCTTCCCCTTGGGTGTATGGTGTAGGGGCATCAAGAGCCTCATTAAGCATACTTTTTGTTATTTTTGATTTTTAGGTTGTTTGTTTGTTTTGGAGTCTAATAAGGTCATTTATGAACATTTGGGATCATGTTGATCCATTTTGGAGTGTGAATAGGGTCTTTGATAAAAAAAGTGTAAAAAGTTGTCATGTTGCTCAAAAAAGTTGTCATGCAACTTTGGAAAGGTGTTAAAAAGCAAGAAATAGTTACATGCAAATCAAGAAACCATTGAAAAATAGTTGGGATTGGTTGGAAATGGATGAATACACCCTCCAAAGTTAGAGTGGGTGTGGGAAACATTGATTTTGTAATTTTGGGTGAATGAAAATCAAGCTTTTCTATGTTTTTTCACGTTGCAGTCAATTATGTCATTTTGTACGGCCTATATGGCTGATATACTGGTCTAAAATCGATTGGGATGTGTTGGCACATGAATCTACTTTAATTTTCTTTTTGTGGCATTGATTTTCATTAAGTATTTTGTAGTAGTTTGTTTGAAAATTGGTCAAAACCCTACCTAGGGTAACCAGTGAGCAAAAATAAAAATGTAACTCAACCTTCCACTCGTGGAAAATCAACACAATGGGTGGAAAGGTCTATTTATATATATTTTACCTCATTTCAAGTTTTCAGAGGCCCAATAAGAAGTTTGCACGTGCCTTGAAGCAATAGAAAGTCTGATATTTGGATGTATCAGACTGTTTAGTAGCAAAGACAAGGGAAGACTTATGAACCAAGGTCTGAAAATTATTGTTTTGACATTGAAAACACTAAGGGAATGTAGTGAGAGGTCTTGTAGACATATACAAAGGGTTTTGGAGCACTCTTGAAGGTTTAGACAAGTCTTATTATGACTGTCCTAAGAAAATTGGTTATACAGTCATAGGGTAAATGTTGGTTCCCAAGCAAGTTAGGGCCTGTTTATGAGTCTAGGCATTGAATACTTATTGGAATCACCTTTAGAATGTTTGAAAGAGACCTCCAAATTTTTATTGAGGATTTTAAAACATCCCATGTTGGCTTTCCTTAATTCATTGAAGTCATCTAGGAAGGTGCACATAGGAGTAGCAATGGAGAACATGCAGAACACCCTGTCATTTTGAGTTGTAAGCCCAAAGAAGGTCCTTCCTCTGCATCAAGGAACCAAGACTACCCAGGCTCTAATACCAACTAAAAGGAAGTCAGGTGAGCGGAAACACCTTCCTACACTAATCTAAGTAGGGAAGAGTTACAAAATTTTTGTTTAACACCTTATTCAGTTACAATAAGAGATACACATATAGAATAATAGAATATAGCAAAAAGTACACAAATGCAATGTACACAAGATATACGTGGAGAAAACCATTTCGGGTAAAAAACCTTACCCTCCAAAATCACAATACTATTGTATTACTTCAAATAGGGGTTACAATACAACCTCAAGTACAAGTCTTTCTTCAACAAGTGTTTTGTCACAAACACCTATCTTGGAGACAATCTGACAACACTTCATTACCTACAATAAAACTATGCATCCTACAATACAAGGCACTCATTTTATAGAGAGATACAAGCTTCAAGAAGCATCTAGAAGGAGAGGGGTGTCCAAATTCACATGGCACAACATTCCCTTACACCCCTAGCAATGGTCAAACATGAAAATATTCCTTCCTCAAGCTTGGGCACCTAGAATATGCTAAAAATAGCTTATGATAGATGCCTTACACATATTACAGTTGTCATAGAATTTGCATATAAGCTGACAACACTTACAGCTGTAAGAGAATATGTCATAACTGACTAAAAATAGCCAATTCTCTTACATCCTATCATAACCCAACTTGGGCGCCAACTTTCTCCTGATCATTCAAAAATGCCTTATGACACATCATAAAATATGTCATATGTCATAGATTCCAAAGTGGAACGCCTATGTCCACTTGGGATGATTATGTGTCATCTAGTCACCTCTAACGGGAATGCCACCCAACCGATGGGTCCCAATTTATGACATGAAACCATAGACAATTAAATAATACAAATAAATACATTAATACATCAATTAAATCAATATTAGCACTCTAAGGTTGAGACACCTTAATCCCAACATTTTAATCATCATATTACAAATTGTCCTCTTCTTGGAGACTTTTAGAGGTTTGACCACTTGAAGTGGCTCATTATTCTCAAATATTATCAATTATTTGTAGTTGTGTAATGGGTTTAGTGAAAATATTAAAACAAATTTTCCTACCTTAAAAAAAAAATTCCTATAACTAAATTCAAAAGGATACACAAACATGATAAACTTGATCCATAGACAAATAACTCCTTAATAGTAATTATCATATTTTGAATTGATCATCAAAATTTTCAATTTCAAAGACATTATACAAAATCTTCTAATCCTAGTTAATTTACAATAAGAAGACTACTTGGGGTGTGGTTTTCAACATTCAATGTATTGATGTACATTTATTTTTTTCCTACTAGAGTTGGTATAGGTCAATTTTTTAAAATGATATCTACACATATTTCACCTGTATGTGTGGATTTGATTCTTTCCCTTATTTCCTCTATGTAATTCAACTACTATAACTCATATATCAATATTTTATGATTTTAATATTACTTTCTTAGGCAAAGTTCCTATTTGGATATGACAATGTGTATCATTTAGACATACCTTATTTGATTCCCTAGGCATAAATCCACTCCAAACAAGCATCTATAGCTTTAATGGAGCTGCCTTTGGTCTTTCTCTAAGCATATCTCTACTACTAGCTAGGCATCCATTGTTGTGGTAGAGGTTACTTGTATCACCAAAAATGAATGAGATGTTTTATTTTATTATTTTTTATTTTTATCATTATTCATGTACTAAAGCAAGTCCCTTTGGGTTTAGTTCCACTATGGTAATAAAATTTTAATTTCTTTTCATTCAATTCATTTTTTATTTTTAACTTGATATATAGGTTGTAGTTTCCTTGCAAGATATACTCAAGAACATTTAAAACATCAAGAGTGAAAGATGAAAGGTAAACAAGATACATTCTAGAATCACTCATATCTCTTTAAGCATGATATAGTTCTACACATCCAAATGAAATATTTATGAACCTACTCTTGAGAAATTGAACTATCATGAATGCAAAAGGAATGACCATTAGTGAAAGCATCTATGAAGTACACTTAGATGTATTATTTTATCAATTAAGAATGAATAAGACTTTTAAAATGATTGACAATAGTAAGGTCAATAACATATTACAATTCTACAACATATCAATCACTCTAAATAAATAAAAACTTTAAAAAATAACCAATCAAAAACCAAAAAAATAAAATAAGATGAAGCAAAATAAAAGAAAACCAAAATTCCCTACCCTACTTTATTAGTGTAATCTTGAAAATTCAAGGATATAGGTAGTAAAGTTCCTAATTCTTTTTTTTTTCACTTTATCTAGTAACAATAGCTTTATGATCACAATCTTGAACACTACAAGTCTATCTTGAACCACCCAAGCTCATACTCCAAATGGTTTTTTAGAAAAAAACAAGAGCTACAAAAGTTTAACCTATACATGCTCTATCCATAACCATTTTATTTTGTTTGAATCCCCACAATAAACAAAATGAGAAGATTTGTTTCTCATTTTTTCACTGTTGAAACTCTCTTTTTATATTAAAGTACTATTAGAATAGTTGAACTTTAAATCAAGAAAAGGATTCATATTTTATAGTTATACATCATTATCCATTTTGAATTAAAATTTTATTTTTCTTACCATCAAATTTGGCATAACAAAATGAATGGCATGTAAGACATGCACAACTTGATATCATTCATCAAAGAATTCTATATTTTTTCATGTGTGTTATGCTTCTCAATGTGTATTTTTTCATCCAAGTTAGCACATTTTAAGTACATGGACATCACACATAAAGTCATCAATCAACATTGCATCTAATGAATTTAAATAAATAAAATGTTATTGAAAATTTTCATGCTTCTCTAGTTGATTTGTTGACTTGTAGAATGCATTAACAATTCCTTCTTATCAAAGTTAAAATGAAGAAAAATATTATCAATATTTTTTTGTTTTGTATATCACCAAGATCCTTCCTTACAATTATACCCATTTTAGTAGTGATGTCCAATTTCTCATAATTAACATATTTTTTTCCATCTTCAAAAATTGGATTATTATGAATTTTGAAATCCATTAGGGAAGATCCATTAAATTTAGACTTATTAGACCCATAATCACTTTCCTCATCTACAACCTTAGGGTTGTAAATCTTAAAATTGAATAAATATAAGTCACTTGTCTCTCCCAATTAAAATCATTCATAAACTCCTTGTTCAATTAATTCCATTATTTTCTCCTTTGCTATAGGGATAACACGTAAGGAACCTAAGGTAGCGAAACAACTTCCTACACTAATCTTGAGAGGAGGATAATGCAAAATTTTTACAGATCTTTTAATAGTTACAAAAACTTCAACAAAAATAAAACATAAGTATCATGCATGCCACAACACAATGTTTTACGTGGGGAAAACCCTTTCAGGAGAAAAAAAACCACTCCAAAAGTTGCGCAATATATTATTTAGAAATCACAAAGATTACAATATACTTGGAAAGCAAGATTCTCACAAGAGTATCACCAACTAGAGATCCAGAGGCAACACGATTGTTGTTAGACAGTAACTTATGTAATTGTAAGGTTGAGAAACATTTTTCCAACAAATCTCCCACTTGTCAAACACATTGCAAATACAATGGGAGGGTGAATAAACATCATCTCTTAATTGCTAAGGGCCGAAAGACCCATAGTCTCTAAACACCATCTGAACTTCTCTATGCTCATAGGCTTAGTTAACGTATCAACAACATTCATCAAATTCTCTACCTTAACCAACTTCACCCTGCCACCTTCAACCATATCTCTAACAAAATGATATTGTACATCAATGTGCTTGGTCTTGGCATGAAATGTTAGGTTCTTGGCTAGACATATTACACTCTAACTGTCACAATAAATTATCACCGCACCTTTTTTTATTCCAATAATTGAACACAGTTTCTTAAGCCAAACGACTTCTTTACAAGCATGAGTAGCTGCCAGATATACTTAGCTTCAATAGTGGACAAAGCAACCACAACTTGTTGCTTATTCATCCAACTAATTACACCACCAAATAAAGTAAACACATTTAAGCACTAGTGGAACATATTCTATAAACATCATCTACCCAGTCTAAATCCACATAACCATGAATATAAAGGGAAATCTCTTCTTTAGTCATATTACGATGATAACACAAGGAATAATCTGAGGTATCATGCAAATATCTGAAAACTCTTTTAACTACATCCCAATGAACTCTTCTAGGATTAGACATATATCTGGAAAGAACTCCCACTACTCGGGCAATGTCTGGTCTAGTGAAAACCATAGCATACATCAAACTTCCAACTGCACTATGGTAAGGCGCTCTGCTCATGTCATCCATCTCTGATGGAGATGTTGGACAATCTGAAATAGATAGCTTTGTTCCAGATGAAATAGGAACACATAATGGTCTACAATCCTGCATATCAAACCTCTGTAAATTGAATTGACATACTCGCTTTGGCCAAGCCATAGCTTTCTATTCACTCTATCTCTTCTAATTTACATCCCAAGAATGTGTTTAGGTGCACCAAGATCTTTCATTTCAAACTTAGTAGCAAGTTGAGATTTCAATTCTGAAATCATACCTTTCCCTTTGCCAATGAATAACATATCATCAACATATAATGCAATAAATAGAAAATGATCACCATCAATCTTATAATAAACATAATGATTTGATTTAGAATTCACAAATCCCAAACTCAACACATATGTATCAAATTTCCGGTACCACATCCTAGGACTCTATTTTAAACCATACAAAGATTTCTTCAATTTGTAAACTAATTTACTTTTGCCTTTCACCAAGTAGTGCTTTGGCTGTGTCATATCAATATCCTCCTCCAAGTAACCATGAAGGAAAGCAGTTTTCACATCCATTTTCTCAACCTATAAATCATAAGTAGCAACAATAGAAAGTAAAAATCTAATGGATGTAATTTTTGCAATAGGAGAAAATATCTCACCATAATCAACACCCTCAACTTAAGAGTAACCTTTTGCAACCAACCTTGCTTTGTACTTCTCAATACCTCCATGTATCAACAGTAACTTATGTAATTGCAAGGTTGAGACACATTTTCCCAACATAACATACTCTCCATTTAGGAGAATACATGAGCTCAAATCCTCAATCAATAAGTCATTATTTTGTACTTCAAGTAAACTCATTGATTGCATGTTTCAAATACTCACAAGCATCTCTCTCATTTGCTTCAAAATTTTTAGTATCATAGAATTTGGTGTGACACACCTTAAAATCATTTTTTCCAAAACTGTCTACAATTTTACCAGCATCACAAGTTGATAATTCATCATGTTTGAATATTTTTGAATTGTCTACCATATTAGAGTAATCTTGGACCAACTCATAATTTCCTTGTATTTTTCTAGATAAAATGTGTAAGTAAACCTATTCACTCAATGTAGTAGCACCATGTTCTTATCTCTCCAATTCTAAATTGGTTGATTCATAATTATTTTCAATCATAGAATTCATCATTTCTATGAGGGACATCTCCAATCTTATCATTACTTAAGGAAATGTAACTTCTCCATGGTAAGTTATGTTATGTAGGTGGCACCTATAATGTAAGATTCTTTGTTTGAAACTTTATAGAAATACAAGGACTAACATATCATGATTCAATTTAGCTTGTCATTTATGGATTTGACCATGAACATTTTTTTCATCACTATTTTGGATTACACTTCAAGATCCATCATTACAATAAGCTCGCTAGAGAAGAGAATTAAAATGAATAGTAGGCCAAGAAAACTAAATAGATGGGGGGAAGGAGGTGACACAAGACTCAAGTGACCCTAAGGGTAGTAGAAGGTAACAAAGGAAGAAAAAGAAAAAGAAAAAGAAAAAAAAACAATACAAGAAAATTAAATTGAGAATAACTATAATTAATTATGTATCTTATTGAATATTATAATACTATATTGAATATAAATGTAAATAATTTCATATTCAAAATAAATAAGTGAGAGAAGCATTTCAATAAACATAATTGAAAAAAAAAAGTGTATATGTGTGTGTGTGTGCACACAATGTGCATATATATATGTGTGTGTGTGTGTGTGTGTGTGTGATGGGAAAGAAAAATTGAACAACATAAGAGTAAATTAAGAAATTATAACACAAAAATACAATTGACAATATGTAAAAAGACTAGATGACAAAGATTAAGCACCTAAAAAACCAAGTGAAGAAAATATGAAAATGTTATCCTGGATTTTTTTCTATTGTTTTTTTTTTCCTTTTTCCTTTTTCTTCATTTGTTACCTTCTTCTACCCTTAGGGACACTTGATTCCTATTCCACCTCCTTCCCCCCATCTATTTAGTCTTTCTAGCCTACTATTCATTTTAATTATCTTCTCTAGCCAACTCATCTTGATGATGGATCATGTAGTACGATATGAAATTGTAGTGTAGAAAAAAGTATCCCTTCCTTAATTCAAGAATAATTAATGATAAATGGGACTTGATATCGTCTTGATCTAGTGTTGTGAGGTGTTTTTTTACATCCACATTAGGTCTTGGGCCCTTTTTAAGCTAAATTAACTCAACTCTGTCTTAATTTAATGTTGTAAAATATATTTATCTACACTTTCACATTAAATTTAGGAGGCTTGTAAACTAAGGTGGACCTAATCTAGTGTTGTAATGTGTTTTACACTTTCACATTGGATTTTGGGCTCCCTTACATTTATGACCTTTATGTCATGATTAATAGGCCCCTATGACCCTATATTGTGCATCCCAAGGCATATTTTAATCAAAAACCTTACAAGATCAACCTATAAGCTTAATTTCTTGACTCCCCTACATTCTAGCTAGCAAAATAGCCCCTACGAGACCCATTCACCACTCTGGGTGAATGAGACCCATCTAGGTGGGACTCATTCGCCCAGCTTGGTGAATGAGACCCATCTAGGTGGGACTCATTCGCCCAGCTTGGTGAATGAGTCCCATTTGAGCTATTTTTGAGGTTTGAGTGGAAAAAACTAGGTTTTAAGTTTAAATTTCTTCCATGTCAACTTTTGGGATCAAATTAATGGTCATTTGAGTGGATTTCCTATATAAACAAGGTTTCAAATCATTATTTCATCATACATTCATGTCATCAAGTCAATCATTCAAGAGTTAAGCATTCCAAGTCTTCACAAGGCCATCAAGATAGCTTTCAAGATCATTCAAGGGTAGATTCTTCATTAATTGTTGCAGCAATTCAAGATCCATCATCGTGACAATGTTCTAATTGCATTATTTTGTGTTCATTCTTCATTATCTTATTTCATCATTTGGTTTAATTACCTAAAAGGGGTTTGACCACCGAAAACCCCTATTCCCTAACAATCAACAATTTCTATCTCTCTCTCTCTCTCTCTCTCTCTTTGTGTGATTGCATATTTAGGTGCTTTGAAAACTTGAAGATCTTTGAGGATTAGGTTACAAGCTTGTTGGATTTGTCTCCCCATTTTCAAGGTCATAATCTTCACTAAAAGGTCATCTACAATCCCAAAATCGTAGTTTTGGATATGGGAACCTGGAGGAGCAGATTGAGTAGACTAAGAAGAGAAGATTTAGACTTTGAATTTTCAGAAAATCCAAACTAGAATCATTCACCACCAGTGGTGAACGAGTCCCACTTTAGGAATTTTTCAGAGATCTTTGCAGATTTGGATACCCATTTGCCTGAAACCTACTCCTGTGCAGAAATACAGAACTAGGACTGATTCACCCAAAATGGCGAATGAGTCCCAGTAGGTAAAAAATTCAGGTTTCTTAAAATTTTAGAGTTGTTTCTAGTCATCATCAAGTTTCCAGGTGCACACTTTCTATTTTGCAATTTTTCTGTGTTGTTTCATTCACTTTTCTAGGTCATTTAGAGTTAGTTTTCATTCAATTAGGGTTTTGCATTGTATCTTGCATTTCATTGTCTTTTCCATGTTTAGGCTTGGTGGTGAACCCCTCATTAGATCATTTTTAGTCCCTAGAACAACCCTCTTGCAAAATTTCTTTCTCCTTTTCAAAGAGATCTCAAGGGTTTTTTCGTGAGTGAATGTTAGTGAAAGTTTCCCCTTTCTAGGCCCTAAATCCATCAAGGGTTTTGAAAGGAAAGCCAATTTTCCACCTTTCAGAAACATTGATAAAAAATGTTTACATGGTCAAATCTAGAAATAATAAGGTAATTTATCATGGAATTTGGACATTTCATGTCTTCAATGAAAATTTATTAATCACATTTAAAATAGATAATTTGAAGATCAATGTGGTGGGATGGCATGGTTGGGGTGTAGTATTTATGTTTTGATGACCCTCCTTTTTGTCATTTGTTGGAATTTTTTCTTCACCAACATTAAGTGTATTATCATTGTTATCATCATACATGCCTATGTTGTCTTGATCTATCATGTCAATATGCATTTTTAATTCCACCTCTTTGATCTTCTATCTCATTGTGAACATCCATATTAATATTTATTTTATGGTTTATTGAACATTATTTCTTAGTACCAACTCTATTAGTGGTTTTGGTAATTTCACTATTAGAGTCATCACTAGATTTGAGTGGATCTACTCCTTCGATTTCATGTAATATAATTGTGACAAAAACATATATTGGTAAATATTTATATTCATCATAGAAGGGAAAGCATTAAAACTTTGTTGATCAACTCTTTGAGATTGCTATGGCATCCACTTTCCTAGTGGCTTTGGATAAGTAATAAGTAATTTTTAATTATTTGAAGATTACAATTATTTAGATCCAAGATCATTCGTAGTTGCACTGTTGCTTTAGTTGAGTATTATATAAAATTCCAAATCTTGTCAATAAGCCAATCAATTTCATTAAGGCATCGTACTTGGCTAATGATAGATACATGTTTGACATTATTTCATTCCATACATATTAATGCTTGGTTGGTATTGCATTTGAGTTTTTGTATGATGCAATAGGTTTGATTTTGCAATCCTGGTTGTGTATGTTCATATCCCAATTAGGCTAGCCTTAAATCTCTTTGAGAAGCAACTTCCACATTGATTATTCCTAGTATATCTCTCATCAACATAGCAAATGGAGGATTCAATCTAGGCCATTAGTAATGATTCAATAATTGAATTTGAATTGGCCTATGCATAATATTGACTTTTACCAATGCTTGATAAAAATATTTTGTTAAACCAAGTAATAGGCTCATTTTCTTATCTTCTTATTACTAAAAATTAAAAAGTTGTATCTCACAAATCCTACATCTACCCAAATTGCATCAAGAATTCATTCTCTAGTTCAACCTATGAATGTATAGAATTGAGTAGGAGACAAGCATACCATGGACATGTTACATCTTGAAACATGTTAACAAAAAATTGGCAAGCAAAACACTCAAGATTAATCTAAATTTTTATCATCAATCCTTTACAAACCTTTATGTGATCAAAATAATTTTGTCTGACATGAGGGGAGAATATGGATATCCAATTGCATGCATTTACACAATTTGGTATAAACCTTT
>VDFB02293429.1:0-30673 GCA_007258455.2 Sequoia sempervirens
ACCTAATGATGAAACTTGATAGATTAATATTTTTATTTTTTATTTTGATATCTATCCCAAAGAATTTTCACAACTATTGAGTATATCTTCAAATGTTTAAACAACATATTTTGTTATAAAGTATATGTCCAATAGTGAAGTTTAGCTTTTACAAATTTGTAGCCCTTTATTGAAAGAACAGTGTGTCTTTTGGCAGAAACATGACTTTGACCATTCTTAAATTTGCACCCATAAAAATGTGCACATTTGGAAAAAGAAAAGTTTACAATTGTAAGGACAATCAAAAGGTATTCAATATCAACGT
This sequence comes from Sequoia sempervirens, assembly GCA_007258455.2. Lineage (NCBI taxonomy): Eukaryota > Viridiplantae > Streptophyta > Pinopsida > Cupressales > Cupressaceae > Sequoia > Sequoia sempervirens. Next base: position 305 of record VDFB02293429.1, read on the forward strand.
TTTAGCAAACAAGTTTATATTTGTGATATGCCAACTCCTATCAATAGTAATCTATACTTTTATGCATGATGATCCCTGCGCCAAACTGTCAGCTAAAATGTCATAAAAACACATCAGTCCAAATTCTCAAATTAGATTTCTAAGCTCATCATAAAGACTCGATGGCTAGCTAGTGTACAGCTAGATCATGTAAATTTTCTTTTACATTTAATGCATAGGAGTAATTTACTCAGCCAATAGATTCATTCATGTATGCACAAAATGGATTTTGAAAAGACTTCAACAACTTTCAAGAAAGCACGCCTACCAGATGGTGCCCCTAAATCTATGAACCAATTATTACAATAATCTACATTAATTGATAGTGCATCATACAAAATAAACAAATTTAAATTATGAAGTTTATTACTTAGATAATTCTCACCATTCACATAGATAGCTTCATATTTGTTGTCTTTGGACTCATTAAACATCGTTTTCCTACATTCATAAGCAATGAGTCATAGCTTTCCACAGTAATTACAATTCCCATTTTTATTTACATTTAATTTGGATGATTCCCCATCTCCATACCCTTTTTCATCTTTATACCTTTGGTTGTCAAATTGAGTTCATCCTTTGTTCTTTGTGCATTGATTTCATTGGATGGCTTCTTGTATTTGACCATCAAAGTTGAATCTGGTGCCTTTTCACTTGTAACCAAACTAGTAATAAAGATATGATAATCACTCACCAAAGTAGTGATATAAGACTGAATCTTTTACGAACATGCACAAGAGAATCTTTGCTTTTGGATTCTCTTTTCTCCCAATCTTGAACAACAACTTGAGGTGTAGTAGGTTTTTACTCAAAACCATTAACAACTGTCCAAACATTGTATGCCTCCATCAAGGTATGCATCTTGAACTTCCAATTAGAATAATTGGAACCATGTAACTTTTTAATTCGGTTAGATAGGAATCATATAAACTTGTCATTTTAAAGAGAATATGAAAAAAAATTATATGAGTCCCTTGACCCAAATCAGAAAGTTGGTCACACAAAGGTTTCAATTTTTGAGTAGATCAACTCAAAAAAATGTAATAGCTTCAACTTCAAGAACACTTCAATAGTTACAGCGTTCCTCTTCATAGCAGAAGAGCTCACAAATTCTCTATGGATAGCTCCTTAAGACTGGACATAGATTCTAGTCCCAGGTGCCTCTACAACTGTAGCGCAAGGAGGTCAATCCCTTCTCCTTGATAAAATATAACTCAAGAGGTTGCATGGCCAATTTGAGAAAGACTGGATACCGATTCTAGTTCTAGGTGCCTCTACAACTGCAGCGCAGGGAGGTCAATCCCTTCTCCTTGATAAAATATAACACAAGAGGTTGCATGGCCAATTTGAGAAAGAGCGGTATGTTGAAGGCGTTTCCCACAACACTCTCACAGAGATTTAACAAAAAAAACATAGATTTGCATTGACTAGAACAGATGCATCGGATCATACCAAACTAGAGTTTATGAACAGTAGAGAATAGAACAAAGATCAACTCACTGATATCATTAACAACATAAAATAACACATATTTATACAACAAATAAACCCAACTACATTCCTAAATAATTGGTAACTAATTCAACAAGTAGATGTAGCTGATCGATGGTAAATTGAGTCTTATTGGCAACTAAGTATGACAACAAACTAAGTGGAGATGAATGGTGCATTCTTGTCTATGAGTAGTATTGAGAAAGGTGTATAGGTGTTAAGTCATATGAGTGTTGTAGAGAAAGGCACATAAGCCACGTTCTTCAAGAGAGTCCATATCAATCATGAGTCATTTTATAATTTCTCAAGATCTTCAATAGATTGTGCCTTATTCATCCAAATGGTGCTAGAGTAAAAGAAATAAAGCATTTGTAAATGTTATTGTGTAAATCCATAGATATGAGAAGAAGTTTTGTTTTCTTGAAATTTCTAGTATAGTATTGTCATTGAATGTGAAAAAGGAAATCAAAGATTCATTGTAATTTTTACACTTAAAATTTATTATCTAAGACATTTAAATTGGAGAAGGTGAAAAATTGAAGTTCATCTTTTAACATTATTTTTAAAAAAAATTATTATTAAAATTGAACTTTACTTTTATCTATTCTGAAACCATAATTTAAATTCTAATATCTAATTTTCTCTATGTAGAATAAATAATATTCTATATATAATTAAATAATATTTTTTTGCATAAATTTATTAATTAAATAGTATTAATTAAATATTAATTATTTAATATATTATATTTAATTGAATATTTTAAAAGTTGTTTCTAACATACTATAAAATCTTTAATGCATACAGTTGTTTTGTCAACGACTCAAATACTGATTGTAAATCCCAATAAAGCTAACCTCACCGACACAAATTGTTACTATTAAAAAGCGAAGTCACGACTCGCGCTGTTGCAAGTGAAGTCACACTAGCTATCTGGGCTTCGGATGGTTTTCTGGTTCCACTAGTCCAGACAGAATCTAATATCTGCTTCTGCTCTAATGTTGGCCTCCACTTACTATGCCTACAAACCCTCCGTGTGCTCTTCATGACAGGAAAACATTAAAGTAGTACCCTACGCCTTGCGCTTTCCTCTTCAGTCAATGGAAGAATTAGCCTGGGCACTACAAAGAGAAAATGAAAGACTACCATTGTAATGCAAGAAAAGGGGGATAAAAACTCAGAATCGAAAGAGTTATTTACTGAGCTACAGACTTCCCTCGTTCCATTGAGATCTTTTCACTGTAAAAACCCTACAACACAAACCTAGGCCATTCTAGCTCACAACCCTGCACCCTCTAGGCCGTTTAAACAAGTGAACGCTATAAGATAGATAAGAAAGGATTGGAGAAAAAGGGCATGGGTAGAGAGAATAAATAGGTGAATGCCCTAATACCCATGCCCTAATGGAACTTCTACGAGAGTAATTAAATGACTGGAAAGTAGGTAGGGTAATGTATGGAAATAAATAATTATATTTTTGTACACAAATTGGTGACCTAAAAATTATATGGGTAAGCTATAGGTAAAAGAAATTAAGAATTTTTCATATTAATTTAAGTTAACTAGAACTTGCACCCCAATAAGGTGCAATACTTACGCCGATAGGCTGAGCCCACATTATTTATGGCCATGAAAAGTAGTGGACAGCGTGAAGAAAGCAGAAATCTATCTCACCTATCCCTCTCTACCTCTCCCTCCATCCCTCCACCTTCTCTCTCCCTCTTTATTTCTCTCTATATCACATATCCCTCTCTACCTATCCCTCCCTCCATCCCACCTATTTCTCTCTCACTCTCTCCTTCCCTCTCTACTTCTCTCCCTCTCACTTATTCCTCTCTACCTCTCTCTCCTTCCCCTTCTAATTATCTATATCTCCCCTATCCCTCTCTACCTCTCCTCCTCCCCCTCTCACTCTCTCTCCAACTCTCTCTTTTCCTTCTCACTTTTCTATTGTACATCTCTCCCTATCTCTATATCCTATAATTTATCCCTCTCTACCTCCCTCTCATTCCTTTACCCTCTCTCTCTCTCTTTCTCTATCCTTCCCTCTCTACTTCTCTTTTCTCCCTCCTCTCTTTCTTTTTTCTATCCTTCCCTCTCTACTTATTCTTTCTCTCTCTTTTTCTATCCTTCCCTCTCTCAGCTTCTTTAATCTCTCCTCTCCCTCTTTTCTATCTCAATTTTATCCCTCTCTACCCTCTCATTCCCACCTCCCTTCTCCCTCTTGCTCTTCCCCTCTCTATTTCTCTTTTATATCACATATCCCTCCCCTACCTTATAATTCCTCCCTCCATCCCAATCTTATTTCACTCCTCTCCTTCCCTCTACTCTCCTTTTCTACTTATTCCTCTTTACCCTCTCCTTCCCCCTCTAATTCTCTATATCTCCCCTATCCTCTTCCTCTCCTCCCCCTCTCTCTCTCTCTCACTTTCTCCTGGGTCATTTTCCTTCTCTACTTCTTTTCTATCCACCTTTCCCTCCCTCCCTATCTCTCCTCACTTATCCCTCCTCTCTCTACTCATCCTTTTTCCTCCTCCCTCTCCTACTCTCCCTTTCTAATTTATTCCTCTCTAATTCTCTTCCCCTCTGACCTCTATATCTCCCCTATCCCTCCTCCCTCCCTCCCTCAATTTCTCCTCCCGGGCTGTCCCTTTCCCCTTCTCTACTCTCTTTCTATCCCAGACCTCTCTCCCCTCCCTTCTATCTCTCTCTCTCTCTCTCTCTCTCTCTCTCTCTCTCTCTCTCTCTCTCTCTCTCTCTCTCTCTCTCTCTCTCTCTCTCTCTCTCTCTCTCTCTCCCCTATCTATCCTTCCATCTCTACTTCTTTTCCCTCCTTTCTCTCTCTCTTTCTCTCTCCTTCCATCTCTACTTCTTTACCCTCCTCTCCAATTCATTCCAAAAACAACACTTCCTATACAACTTTAGTTTTTCATTTTTCTATTTATTTATTGTTTGGATTTTATAACACACAACAATTTTTTTGATTTTTTTTAATTTATTATATTATTTTATTTAAAGAATCATTTTTATTTTATTTATTATATAAATTATTATTTATTTTAGTTAAATATAAATTATTTTATTTATTTTTATATATATATATATTTAATTTATTTTTTTATAGTATATATAAGTTATTTTTTAGTTAAATAGTTATTTTATTTATTATATAAATTTTATTTTTATTAAAAATTTATTATATTATTTCATAACATTATTATAATTTGAATTTTCATTCCACCAAACTTTGATCGGACTCATTCGCACTATAATTTGTTTTAGAATTACATAAAGTGACTTGAATCCCTTGTAAATCGTATCGTACGGGATAGGTGCTTTGTTGCTAAAAATAATATGGGCTCAGCGTATTCGTGTATGCATTGCACCTTAATATATATTTAAAATCGAAAACATTTGGGAAAGTCTATTGATTAATACTCAATCAATTTTAAAAATAAATAAATTATAAAATAATTATAAATTATTGTAGGAATATGTCCACCAATGGTGGAAACTTTTGAGTATTCTTCTTTAGCTGTCATACTTGCATTGTTCATTCTAACCTTATCACGCATAGAATTTTCATCCACTTCCAAATCGGTTGTCAAGGCATTAGTGTCCTAGTTCTCTTCTTTATCAAAGAAAAATTGGCTTTGACTCTCACTTTGTTGGACTGAAGGAGCGTTATAGTTAAAATCTTTTAAAGAATCACTATATTTAAAAATATCTCTGCCTTTGTCATCTATGCCATCCACCAAGTGTCCTTCATTATGCCGATCAAAATGATTTCCACTACATACATTTTTATCTCCCCTATTGGTGTCATTTCCCTCAATCATGCACAATTTGTTTACATTCGATGCCACCTACAAATCCAAGCTCTCAAACTTATCATCTAGCAATTTTATTCTAGCTGATCTGATAAAGGAAGTACCACTTTCATGTTTGGTACTAGTGACATTTGAGAACAACTCTTGTACAACAATTGATGGAATAGAGTTGTTCTCATTTCATATTTCCTGTGACTCCAAACTATCAACAAAGTTGGAAAAAATATGTTCCTGACATGACGCATCGGTGGAATTCTTATAGATACCTATTTGCCCAGGTAAAGCCTTGCCAAGACATTCACCATCTTAACCGAATGAATCTTCAGGAACCACTTTTTGTAGCATAGAACTACTCCATTTATGCTCCCAATAGCTCTCTGGCACTGAAACTTTCAATTTATCTAGGGAACATGAAGTTGATTTTTGGTGATGCAAAATTGAAGCTTTGTGAGGCAATTTGGGTGCCTAACATGAAGGAGAAGCACTTGTGCTCCTAACAAGCTTACTTATCCCCCCATTTTCAAAAATTTGGACCATTTTCCCTGTGGGAGGTGGACTACTATCATTTGTATCTAGAGCCAGAGCTTCAAGAAACTTTTCCTTATTAATTAACTTCTTCACATATGCATCCTTTGGAAAATTAAGTAACTTTTGGAGGCAAGTTGTTGCATTTGTTGTGCCAAGCAATGAGGATCGTAGGTGCAAAAGCAATGAAACTGCTACAGCTGAAATGAATGCGCTGTGAGGAGAGTATGGAATACTATTTCCATGGACATCATCTCCATAAGATGATAGGGCAGTATTAGATGCTTCAAATATAACTTCCCAAACATGTAACAGATTCTCAAGCACAAACTCTTGACCAAACAACACACACAACCAACGCAAAGAAAAATATTGGGGTTCAACACCAAGGTCCACTAAATGACTATACGAGGAAATGTCAGCAATGGAAAGTAGCTTATATAAATCACCAGATGCTTCAATAATAGGAGGCAACCCTGCTACATAGCTGGCTATAGGGGTGTTGGTGAAATAGTCTGCCATAGCAACTGCCCCACCAACTCCACTTAATAATGCATCATACATACAGTAAGCATCATGTTCCAAAAATCTTGTAGATAAAAGAGCCCCAAGCCCCCCCTCTGCCCCATATGCATCACTGCTCAAAATGATAGACATGAAATCTATATCAAGATCATCACTGCTGCAAACTTTTCCCAATTTAATTCAGAACAAGGGCTATCAAGGCTAGAAATGCCATCTACCACTTTGTCCTCATCGTCCAATATTTTTAAAAAAAAATGATAGATCAACGGGCTCCCCCGGTTTTCTCTCCCACACAAATTCCTACACCAATCGAGCCACCACAAGCTGAACATGTAGCATAGTCAGCACTATTCTCAGACAAATCCTCTTCCCCATGCCAAACGACATCAACTTTATCTCTTTACTTCCCATCATATCCATTTCATCACACAAAAACTGATCTGGCCTGAATTCATTAGGATTTTCCCACACTTGGGGATCAATACCCATTTTCCAAATGGGAAAACTGATCAATGCATCTACCGATACATCATACCCACCAACAATGCATGCCTTTGTAATTGCGTGTGTCAAAACGAATTGCACTGGTAGGTGGTGTCGCAGCATCTCCTTCACCACGGCCTCTAGATACACCATTTTGTGCACATCCTCCTCTTCCACCGCTCTTTCCTTACCCACAACCCTCACTTTTTCTTAGTACACTGTGCTCTAGATGGCTTCATCTTTCACCAAGTTTTCCATTTTCCATTGCAGGGTAGTCGATGTGGTATCCACGGCGTCGAGACCAAACAAACTCCATTCAAAATTACAACCGGTGATAGTTATTTTTTCTAACACATTTCTCAACCTCAAACTGCTGGAAATGCCAGTGGGGTTCCCCCACATATAATAGCCTATCGGCTAATTATATGGGCAAGCATCTAAAATACATTTTTTCATCTTTTATTATTGTTTCAAATCAAAAAGTGTCAAGTTTGATTGCTCTATAAAATGATTGTCTTGTAATTTAACTCGATCATTATAATGAATCCTTTGAATGCCTTTCAATACTTTGTGATGCCAACATATCATGCCTAAAAGTGTATTTAATTGGATCAAAGTAGAAGGGTGAAGGAGCTCAAAAATCAAATCTATTCTTGTAAATTTTCAATTTTAAAGGAAAATTGTATAAGTACAAGATAACCCCTCCATTTGTGGACTTTTTGTACAATATAATAAAAACTAAATGCAGGTTGCACATCACTAATTGGAGGCAAGCTCATAAATATGCATCATAAGCATGTAAATAAGATGAATGGATAAGAGTATCTATAAATTGATATTGTTGAAATAAATATGAAGGGATACGTGTATGTGTAATGAATAAAGAAGCTAGTGGAATGTGCCCAAAATGTGTAATACCATGTATTTTTTTACTATGTATATGTATTAAAGAATGTCTATAAAAACATAAAATTGAATGCAAAGTTTGAAGGCTACACAATTTTTCTATTGTCCTTTACCTTCACTCTTAGTGACATATGAGTCCTAAGATGATCATATATCACAAATTATGTAGAAATCACAAGAATGTACATGCAAATAAATATTTAAAAGCACTAGAATATTTTATGACATCTACATGAATTAATGGACCCTCAAATGATAATATTATGTATTCTCTCCTATTATGTATATTTTCATATCTAAATATAGAAATTCGAGTTCTAGGATAACCCTCCCCTAGACAATTGTTTTTAAAAGAGGAAAAAATAGGTTTTACATGGACCCAAAACCATAAATTTTATAGAATAAAGAAAGAGTCAAAAGAGACATCATAGTCAAAAAGGCTATAAAAATAACAGCAATAAATTCCCACAGCCAACAAAAAGGTTAGTGAAGGCCACAAAACAGAAAAACTAGATAGAAATCCAACAACAACTAAATTTGAGTTTTTAAAAGAATAGCAGTCTCAGCTTCTAGCTCATTCATATCTTGAACTCCCCTCTTTAAAATCTGAACCATCTGTGTTGTTGGAGGCACTTTCATTTTAAGATTGGTTTGAGTCCTTTTAGAAATACCTTGTTCCTCATTCTTGCTTTCCTTGTTCTCTTCCAAGTCAACGACCAGTGAACCCCATTGTGTTTTTTCTAGCTTTTTAGACACAACATTGATAATAATGGCATTATTCCTAGCGATTTTATGATTTAGTTCCATGACTATTTTCAAATTATTTTTTATTTTAACCATTTCCTCTTCCATATATTTGTATTTCTCCTCAATATCACCTCCTTTCTTTCCAATACTGCTCTTATTCAGTTTCCGTTCTTTGCTGAGGGCAGCCAACTTTAGCTCTAATTCCTCTAACTTACTGTACAAATCCTTGTTTATTTGATTGAGCTCATTAATTTCTTGATAGGCCCACTTTAATACCTTGAAAATGTCACTGATGTCATTTCTAGCAGAGGCTAGAATGTCACCAGACTGAACCTGACCTAATATGAGATTTACATCACCTGGGTTGGGGGAGCTAGGAAATTTGGTACCTTCGAATTTGAAAGAGGCAGAAGGGGAGGACACATAATTTCTACTCGCTTCAAGGTTCTATGCTTTGTCTTCAATGGAATCCACATAATAGGAAACCAGCTTGTTGGTAGGGGAGCCCTTAAGAACAAGATTCTTTAAGGGAGCAGAGCAGTCGAGTAAGGACTCAAGGTTAGCTTTAGCAATAGACAATTGTTATAATAAGAACAAATATTAAATAAAAGTAAATAAAATTCTAGGTATATTGTAGACACCTAAAATACATACGTATATTTTTTCTATCATAATTGAAAATCTATCTCACATATCTCATTATAATAATAGCTAAATAAAAAATATTTATTTAGTTAATTAGTTTAGTTATTCTTATAATATTAATTAAAAATATCAAAAGAGTTTAATTAAGAATTTTATCCATTAATTTGAATATCCTCCTACCCACTCCCACTCACCCCCACTCTGTCCAAGCATTTGATTTTTATCTTGCTTTCCTTGGCCCTAAGCCAAGCCTTGGGCCTTATGCCATGTCATCTCAAATCCTAATGGTTGTGGTGGCTTCTTCTATAAGCATCTCCCCTAGTCTATCGATCCTTTTTTCTATCCTCTACTCTATTTAGCATTTCCCTCACCTTTTCCTCTTGGATGGACTCTATAGGCGTTCTCTTCTTTGAATAAATCCCGTGTCACTAGCCATTCTTCCTTGTCCAGTGGGGATGAGGAAAATGATGTTGGTGAAGAGGATTTAGATGTGGTTTCCTCTATGTATGATGATGAGGATACCCTACTTCTTCTGAGGTCAACTTGTGGGCTCATGGTTAGGAAGAGGAAAAGTTTTCCTCTTCTAAGAATGATGCTCCTACTGATGGTTATCCTAAGGATTGGTTTTGTGATGGGTATATTGAGGAGGATGAACTTCTCCTTTATATCCTTCTTGAAGACCATCTAGAGGCACAAAGGAGTTCGGCTATGATTTCTATGGAGAAAAATCATGATAATTCTTTGTTTTTAGGCCTCAAAAATGGATTTCTTCTCCCTGCTATTGCTAAGGAGGGTATTTTGTCTCCTTATCCTTCTAAAGTACCCATTCCTATTATTTTCCCTTTGACCCCTACACTTGTTGACCTCCCATTGATGGGATTATTTGTAGGGTTGGGAGTTTGAGAACACTTTAGGTTGATTTACCCTCCTCTCCTATGGTTGTCACTACTTTGGATGAGCTTCATGCTATGGATGTGCATGGTACGTCCAACTAGTTGCTTGATTTTGATTGTGAGGTTATTGATGGAAGTTGTATAGCTCGTATGAATGGTGGATAAGCTCAAATTGATATTCCTAAATCTATTTTCTAAGTCTTTGGGTTGGCTTAAGAGCTCCTTGGTTGGGATATTTTGTGGCTTTCATCCCAACATCAATATTGCAAGAAGATGGTTCAACTAGGTTTGGAAGAATAGAGGTCAAGTTAAGGTTACAATTGTTATTCTCAATGGTTTCTTTCTCTTTTCTTTCTCTTTTGAGGAAGGTTGTTCAAAGGTCCTTTTTGAAGGACCTCGGTTTGTTGGATAGAATGGCCTCTATCTTCAAAGGTTGTTTCCGAGATTCAAACCTATGATAGACACTTTTTAGTTTCTTATTTAAGTTTTGCTTGTTAGGGCTTCCTTTGGAGTTTTATAATAATTTTTTTATGAGTATTTCTAATTCTTTTGGGAAATTTTGTAATAGGAATAAGATCACCAAATCCATGAAGTGGTTGTTGTCTACTATATTTTGTGTGTTAGTGAAAAATAATCTCGTTCTCCCCACTTAGATAACCTTATCTTGAAAATTTGGTAAGTGGTTGAAACAAATTTAATATTAAAACTCTCTAGTTATTTGTCATTTTTGTGGTAAAGTGGGTCATGCCTCCTTTACCTACTCAAGGAATAATAAACAACACTTTATTTGGAAGAGAAAGGAGAAGAGGTTTTTTGTTGTAGAGGATTACACTTCTCCCTTTCAAGAGCTTTAGAAAGAAGATTCTAAGGGATATCCCTCTTTAACAAACCCCTCTATTGATACTCTAAGTTTGGCTAGTCTAGTTAGTGGTACTATTTCTTCTTCCTATAAGAAAAGATTATTTTTTTTTGTGGAGAACCCTTGTATAATGATACAACAAAAATATTTGAATTTTTTTTAAACAACCATGAGCTGGTTGGGTGGCTTTTCTTGTTGCTCATTTTTGGGTAGCTCTATTGTTGTTCTACTTGTTTTTTTTTTCTATCCCATCTTATTGTTGTTCCTTGTTGGTTCATTGTTGTTTTTCTATGCTGGTCGCTATATCTTTTTCTTTGTAAAAGGGATCAAGGTTCTTTCAAAATCCCTACTTTTTTAATCCAAAATAATTCTAACCATTCTCTCAACATGAATTAAATAAGTTGGGTATGTGCAGGATCATGATGGGCCAAAAAGTGGCAATATTATGGGTATTTGTAGGGTATGTGGTTGATGACTTTTTTCTTAACCCAAAATTGATGAAACGAAAAGGGTTTCTAGAGGAGATTCTCAGCTTTCCACCAATATAAATTATTCTTTAAATTGAATTTAATTAAATAATTATTATTCATTTTCTATTAGAATTATGACTAAATTCCTGATCAATAGGCTAATTGAAAAACATCTATGTCTTTCAAACGGTATCACATTTTTTCAATTTGAAACATGTGTCACATTCTATGCTTCACATACTATAGGATTATAAAAAGAAAAATTAAATTTCATGAAGTTTTGACCAAGTTAAGGTGGTCAGACATATGATTTTTTATATTTTTTAAAAGTTGTAATAAAAAATTCATAATTAATTATTTACTTGGAAAAAAATTACGAAAAAATATGCATCACATCCAGACATGAGTCCTCTACTTATGTTTAAAATATTATAACAAAATATTATCATTTTATTATGGTTAGGGTGGTTAGACAGACACCTACTTCTTATTTTTTCCCTGCATTGAAATTTCAAATTTTCACCAAATAGATTTTATTTATTTTTAAATAAACCTAATAGTTTAGAAACTACATTCAATTTTCTATAGATTCTATTCTTACATATTTTTGAAATAATATAGATAACTTATTCAAATTTTTACGTCAAGTTGCCTAACACTGATTTTTTTGAATTTTTTGCCACTTAAAGGCCTATTTTTTCCATGATGATCCTGCACATACCCAGTTATTTTTTTATTTAATTATTTGTTCAATTTTTCCTTTCTTTTATAGTTGTATCTTTAATTTAGTAAATCATATTTATTTAATTAAATCAATCATTCCCTCAACAATCCCCCATAAATTAAATAAATACAAAAAAAATAATAATCTAAAATTGTCCTCGTCATTAGGTTTAATTGGTTTAGTAATCATTTGCATGAATCTCATAAATTTTACTTAAAATAAACAAATTGTAACTTGCTTAAGGTTCCAAATGTGTAATGCTCTAAAATTTAACTTTTTCATTCATCACCTTTGATCTCCTTTTCATCTTTGTTGTAATCAAGTGTACTAATCATAAGATGATACTAGTAGACTTCTATTTCTATTTTACAAATGGATCAACCCCCATCTATTGAAAAAATTCAAATCCTATTCATCCCTAATCCTCATCCAAAATATATAAATCCCCCATTTCTTAAGTTATTTCTAAGAGTTATAATTTGGTGCAAATAAATTTCATGTTGTCGGAATGTTAAACTACACCAACTCTCAAGAAATTCAATAATCTTGAGCATATGATATAGGATTCAACATTTTCTTATGTGAGAATCTCAATTTCATTTCACCCGTTTTCTCCATTTCTTAGGTCAATTAGAGATGTTGTAGGATTGGGATTATGTCATTTATTTTTTATTAGTTTAGTTCATTTTTTCCAAATCATGGCATGCACACACATAATCATACAATAGCATATAATAATCAAATCATATATAAATATAAGAATAAAGATACAAGTGTGAAGAATTTATCATATAAGAAAATTGAAATCTAAAGATAATATTAGAGAATAGGAATGTTGTCACTTACATAGAAAATAAAATTGTAGTGCAAGATCAAGTGGCTTGGTAATATCCATATAAGTATATGAGGTATCAACATACCTATATTCCCCCATTGTATCATTTAAAACAATGACCATACAAATTTTGGTATAGGGTCTAAAGTAGAATAAATAAAGATCAAATAGAGGGCATAAAGTCATGATAAGGGGCAAGAGCTCACAAATATACATGTAATTTCAAAATAATTGGGTGATTCTCCACGGTATGAATATGGTTCCATAATTTAGAAAAGTGGAAATCATGTTTCCATAAAATTGAAATATTAAATGAAGCTATTAGTGAAATGTATCCAATAGTGAGATGTAATCATTGATGTGTGGGATATAGAAAATGAGAAAACATGATTCCCCACACTTTTAAATGTTAAAGTTATAGCACTGGGGTTAAATATGTACAAATAAGCAAAGTATGGTCCACCCATATGTATAAATATTTTAATAAAATCATAATATGTAAGGGTGGAAGACATGCTTCTTTCCAAATAGAGATGGTAATATATATTGTGTAGAAAATTATTTTCTTCAATTTGAAATGTTGAAAAGCATTCTTTATGTAAAATTATAAAATGATAAAAAAATGTTAGATGGGAAAAAACAATTTATGTTATCATTTGGAAATGCAACATAGGAAATAGGGACTCACCCCCAAAATGGTGATAAAAGGGAATGAATGGACCTATCTTTCTAATTCCATTCAAGGAAATCATATCCAACATGAAGTGACTAACGACCATGAGATGAGCCAAATAAATATATGAATCAACAAATTTCCTATCTATACAAGGATGGGGGTATGAACTAAATAAAACTTTTGGGAGAAAGATTTAACATAGCAAATAATTTCCAAATTATAAGCTATCAAGTTCATTTAGAAGCTAAATCATAATACTAATGAAACCTATAGACTTTAGGGAGAGTTTAGAAGGGGTGAACATTGTGTACTTGTTACAAAAAGTGTTTTTTCAAGCCTCAATCAGGACTCATTTTCCTAGTGGCAAACGGGTCCTAGCTAGGGCTCTAGAAAAATGCTTTGTTCCTCAATGTCTGCACTCCCACATTGTATTCAGAGACTATAAAAAAACTAGAAATAAATTTTGTAGCTCAATTTTTGTGATTTTGCAAGAAAGGTGACAACTTTGACAACTTTGAAAATTTTTCTCTCCAAATGATCTTCAACCTAAAATCTATAATCACTCATCAAAGGAGATCATTTTTTGTTTGTTAGAGAATAGGGTTTTTCCTTGCTCAAACCCAATTTTGGTAATTAAACCTTGGAATAGAACAATGCATAAAGGAATGATGAATGAAAAAAATGGAATTTTACAACTCACCAAACCTCAATTGAACCTTGAAGTACAAATCAAAAATCATTAATGCCAGTGAGGCATCCATTCTTGAATGACCACTTGCATCGCTTTTTCTTTGTATAGACACCTATATTTTTCTCTTTTGAAAGAATTGTTGTGAGGCAAAGATAATAAGTAAAAACAACAATGATCAAGATTAGTAAATAACCAAAATGAAGCATTTATGAGGCAACATTTTAAAAAAAAAAACTTGTGGTGATCATGTGATGCGGCATAGCTAAGCATTATTGTTTATTTCTTTTTTGTTGATCTTTTCCACATGCACAGATTGTAGCTAGACTTTTTAATAGTTCATTAAATTCTCATCTTAAATCTTTCAAAGGAAACATACGACTAACCAAATTTGCCAAAGCTCAAAAGACTACCACCTCATTACTACTCAATCAAAAGACTTATATGCTAACATGGTATACACCATTCTAAAGCTCCTATTTGTGCACAGACCTAGCTCGACCAATGATAGAATTCCAACACATAATAGTAAAAAATAAGAAAAAGCATGATATCATTAAAGCCTTGTGATATTTTGCCATACGTTATAAGTTGGAAAGACTTTGGCATATATGCAAGAATAAAGACAGAGCATGCGGGTTGTGAGGCAGAATTAGCATGCATAAAGAAGGTGTAGGAAATTGGTTTTCGAGATTTTGTAACAAATGTTGTTCATTTGGTATAAGAGATAGATTTCTCAACCTTTGATAGAATTTTCATACACTAAAAGAGGCGCCTTACAAGGATGCATGCATCAGATTGAAGATTCACAGAGTGTACGCACACTGACTATTGGACACAATTATATAAGAGTCAAGTTTGTTTGATCAAGATGGATTTTAAACATTAGCCTTTTAAATAATAGAAAAAAATTTCTTTGAAAAGAACCAATGATTTTACACTTAAGAAATAAAAAATCCCATTTGCTATTAACTTTTTAAGACAAGCCTTGATTAGAAAAAAAAAAATCCCCAAAAGGAAACTAACTCAAAAGTCATAAATGGGCTTATTACTCCAAAAGGATGTTTGCACTTTTCAATATTTGGCTTAAAATGATACCATGCCTAGCTGAATATTTCCACAAAGAAAGCAACAAGGAGTGAAAGTGATACATGGATGATGTGTGCATATGTCTTTTGACAAAAAAAAAGAACCTGAATTTTAACATATTCAAAGTCTCCTAGAATACACCACATTACCTCATTCTCTAAACTATGTCCACTTTTGAGCAAGTTACTAGGCCTATTATGAATTCTACCTAAATACTTTAAGTTTGCTTTGTTTACATATTTTCTGTGATTAGCTTAAAAGCACTACCAATCTAATGGGACTCGTGCCTAGGTAGATACATGTGATTGCACTAAAATCTAAACTCTACTTACTCCCATTATTTCGTAATCATTAATGCCAGTGAGGCATCCATTCTTGAATGACCACAAGTTGCATCACTTTTTCTTTGTATAGACACCTATATTCTTCTCTTTCGAAAGAACTGTTGTGAGGTGAAGATAATAAGTAAAAACAAAAATGATCAAGATTAGTAAATAACAAAAATGAAGCATTTCTGAGGCAACATTTTTTTTTTGAAACTTGTGATGCTCATGCGATGTGGCGTAGATGAGCATTATTGTTTATTTCTTTTTCATTGATCTTTACCATATGCACAAATTCTAGCTAGACTTTTTAATAGTTCATTAAATTATCATCTTAAATCTTTCAAAGGAAACATACGACTGACCAAAGTTGCCAGAGCTCAGAATACTGCCGCCTCATTACTGCACAATTAGAAGACTTATATGCTAACATGGTATACACCATTCTAAAGCTCCTATTTGTACACAAACCTGGATCAACCAATGATAGAATTACAATGCATAATAGTAAAAAAAAATACAAATCATGACAACATTAAAGCCTTGTGATATTTTGCTAGACGTTATAAGTTGGAAAGACTTTGGCATATATGCAAGAATAAAGACAGAGCATGCAAGCTATGAGGCGGAATTAGTAGGCATAAAGAAGGTGTAGGAAATTGGTTTTCAAGATTCTACAACAAATGTGGTCCATTTGGTATAAAAGACAGATTTCTCAATCTTTGATAGCATTTTCATACACTAAAAGAGGTGCCTTACAAGGCTATATGCATCAGATTGAAGATTCACAAAGTGTACACTGATATAAAAGACAAATTCCATGACCTTCGATAGTATTTTCCATACACTAAAAGAGGCGCTTTACAAGGTTGCACACATTAGATTGAATATTTCATATATGGCATACTGACTATTGGACTAAATTCCCAAAAAAGATGCAATTTAATGGGACATATTGACTCATGGAGATGTGTAAAGCTCAACCAAATAGTAAATAGTGTAGATTCAAGCAAGAAAACATTGATCACAGTAAAAAATTGTGAGCAAAAGGAAACATTAAAATAAAGTGTTGTGGTATACAATTGCATTCTTGATGAAATCAATGTGTTTGGGAACTTTATTAGTGTTTTAACTACTCAAGAGTAATTTATTAAACCTTACAACATAGGAACACCAAATCTATAGATGCAAGCAAGAATTGGTGAGTGCCAAATATAAAATAAGAAATGTAAATACATCAACAAAGCATTGAAAACGAAGATGAATTAACAAGTCAATGTGTATTTAGCAAAAACCAAGATAGCAGCTCATGAGAAACCAAAATGTAAGTATGGAATGTGTGCCCTCCTTCTAGTGCCAAACTAAAGTACCTAAATATCTATAAATGAAACCATCTCAAACACTCATTAGGAGGGTTAGTTTACACATGAAAATCTATAAATACCCTTATGAAATAACAATGCCATGCTTCAAAGATGCAAACAAATAGCTAAGAAGATAAAATAAACATCTACAAGAAAGAAAAAGTACCTATTCCATATTGAGTTGGTGTCAAATATGCAAATGACCCTTCCCAATCCTTGAACAAAAACTGAAATGATGAGATCCAATGGTGATGAAGAGAAAAATTAGTTCTCAAACCATGAGAGTAACTTTGCATAAAAGTTGTAGATGATTTGATGAAGATTAATGTCTTTATATATATTTTTTCTTGATGAGAGATTGGCCAAATGGATGAATGTGGGACTAAAAATAGACCAATGAAAAGAGGCCACTTGTCAACTTGCCATAGGCTAAGGGATGTGAAAGATTTGGGAAATGTACCCAAGAGAGGGAGTTTCAAATTCAAATTTGTGCAATAAATTTTGAGAGGGGGACATGAAAATAGGAAATTCAAATACAATGTTGGAGGGGACAAGTCAACTTGTCATCATTTTCAAACTTGAGGGAATATTCTGTTTTTTATGCCAAGTTGAAAGAAAATGAAGATTTTAATAAATCAGTAAATTGATTTATTTGTGCAAGTGGGGATATATAGAGGATGTGATGGGTGATTAGGTTAGGTTAATTAGGATTAGATTAGCTTAATGATGATTAGGATGATTTTGACCTTTATGAATTAAATATTTGATTTATTTAAATCAGAAAAGGATGGAAAATGAATTTGGATTAAATTAATTGAATGTTTGATTTATTTAATTAAAAGGTAGATGATAAATTTTATTTAATTTTAAATTAATGACCTTAGGAGATTGAAATTAATGAGTTTACTTGATGAATGGATGAAGGTGAACTTAATTAAATTGATGAGTGGATGAATGTGAAACCTAGTTTACTTGATGAATGGACCTAATTGTACATCACTTGTGAGCCAACTTAAGGCATGTCATCCACATCCCAAGCTTTCTCTTATATATATATGGAAGGTAGCCAGCTAGCTGAAAGAGAAAATGACAAGTGTCATATGAGGACAAGGCTAACATAACCCCTTTCCCCCACTTAGACAAAGGTGAGCCGAGATGATTGATGAGAAACATGAAAATTAGTATCAATAAGAGAAACTAGGTGCTTCAACATAAGGAAGAGCACCACAATCCTTAAGATGTTGAATTTTATTACAAAAAGTCTTACATTCATTAGTAGAATGACCATGAACTCTTTCATATGCACAAATGAACTCTTGGAGGGATAGATATAAAATGATCTTGGAGGAATCTTGAAAAGATATCCTCTTGATCAATAGTGGAGGATGTTTCTTTATTTTGTGACAAAGATATCTCTTGCTTAGTACAAGGTGTCATACATACACAAGACTCTTTAGATTACAAGAATTTGTACTCTTCTTTAAAGGAGGGTGTAAATCTAATGAAATCCAATAATTACTAAGACATTTCCTAAGAGTACTTTGCATGATGATATTAATGTTAAGTGAGGACTCATTTTTTTCTGTCATTTCTTTCAAAGGACAATGACCAAGACCACTAATTTCTATCAATTCTGGATGCGCTAATGTTAAAGTTGGCTTAGAAGAATTTTTTGTAAGATTTTTGATATTGATTGAAGGCTTGTTTATTTTTTTTGAGGTATAATAACCAAGACTATTAGTTGTTTATTGTGTATTAGTATTTAGAGGGATGTGAATACCTTGTTCTCTTGCACCACATCCTTTTCCACTATACCCAAGTTATTTCATAAGTTCATAAACTCTTCCATAAATCTTTATCATTTCTTTAGGATTCAATGGTTGGTCATAATCAACTTCATCAAAGTTTTTTGAGTAATTTTCTTCTTATTCTAAAGTGCTTGAGGTGGATGCTTTTGAATTTTATGTTGAAATTACTACTTTTTATTTTCCCTTTTTAGAATCTTTATTTATGATCTTGTATTCTCCCATGAATGTAGGTATGACATCTAAGGATCCCCAATAATCTTCTAACAACTTAGTGACTTCATCAATGTTCTTATGTTCTTCTTCCTTCACGACTTCCACTTTTGCGGTTCCTTTGAATAGTTGTAAAGGATCTCATCCAGATTTCTCAACACTCAAATAATTTTCAGGTTTAGGTTTAGCCTTGAGTGTGTAAATTTTTTTTCATAAACATAATTCATTTTATGATGAAGGGTAGAAGGAACCCCATTCATTGCATGAATCCATGTCCTTCCCAAGAAAGATTAAAGGAAGTGTTGTGAGGAATATGATGGAATAGAGTTACAACTTTAATTTGGGTTGCCACATCATTTTGTTGCACCTTAGGAGTAGTAAATTGTTGTAAATCCATCTTTATCTTAGGGCCTCCTCCCTTGACTACCTTCAACCACTTTGCCATCCTCAAGTCATCATGATCCATCTCTTCGTTGATCCCTCCTTGGGAATTTTCCTCCCCCCTTTTTCCTTCTTCTTGGTCACTCAAGTCTCCATTAAACATTCCTCTTTTCATACTTATTTCCAAGGAAAAAATCATCCCCTTCATTTGTCTCATCTCTGTAGCATGTCTCTCCTTCAATTCATTCACCTCTCCAGTAATGTAAAAAGTTGCTTGACAACAATGTGCAACTTTTGACCTCTCCATCAATTAGATGTAGAGCAAGGGTAAGAAATCTCTTATCACTCACAAACAACCACCCTTCAAGCCTTTATACATAAATTTATGGGTTTTGCTTCACATGTTCTCATTCCTCCTTGTAGCCTTTCAAACATAGCTTTTTGGGCACAACTTTTGCGCTAGGCATGGCATTCAAAATGTAACCACATTTCCAGATACCCTTTTGGTCATTTACAAATATATCAAAAATTCAGGAGGGTTACTTTGTATAGAAGGCTCTAAAATTTGACCATCTTATTTGTTGACTAAGCCTAATTAGACAACTAGGCAAGCTCCACATCTGTTCAACGATTCACAGCGCCCCAACACTTGTTCTCACACTTTCAACATATCAAACTTCACCCAATTAACCTTCTTCTACCAAGTAAATCAATCTCCAAAGGTTTTGCAAAAATTTCCCTAAGTCTCTAGGGTTCCTAGGCTTGATACATGAAGATTTTGGGCCATTTTAGCAACTTGACACATGCCAATTCTCATTCCCTTCCTCTACAAGTTTTAAGCATCAAAATACACACCAAGGAAATCCATTCCACCAAGTTTCAGAGATTCTTACCAAGTGGAATGGATTTTATGGCATTTTATTTTCTCACCGGTTACTTTATCTAGGGTTTCGACTAGTTTGAAGGAAAATGATCACAAATCCCTTAAAACCAAATGAAATTACATGAAACTGAAGAAAAATGAAAAAAGTTTCAATCTTCAAAATATCCAACAACCAACCTTTCCTTCGACCACACAAGGGTTTTAAAAAAATTACAAACTTGTTCCCAATGACCACTAACTACATTTCATATTGGAAACCAACTAAACATAATGATGACTACTTTTGACCAAAATGCAAAAATTTGCTTGACAATAATGTGCAACTTTTGTCAACTTTTGTATTTGCCAATTTCCTTGCACCTAATGACTCAGCCTAGACTCCTACAAACGTGAAATGGTCTTTGAAGACCTTATTACATGACAATTATCAAAACAAAAAAAATGCCAACTTTTGACCCCTTGAAGCATGAAAACTTGTGGGTGCCCCTTCACCACATTGCCATGAATAAGAAGTTTGACCCAAGCATAGAGTTATGCATCTTTATATAATGTAAAATATTGAGATATATGGAATGATCAAAGATTTATGTAAAGATATAAGTCAATTCCCAATTAAACTTTCTCGATTAATTATAATCAAGGAAATCCATAGATTTACAAAATAGACCAAAATTTAGGTGATGAAAGAAATAGTGTCATAATAAGAAAATAATATCCATAAAATAAATAGACAAGAATGAAACCTTTTTGAAATACTATGCTACAATTGAAATGAAAGTAAATTAAATCCACTTTCCAATAAACTCTCTTAAGAATAAAGAATAAAGAATAATGTCATTAAAATAATCTTAGAGATAAGAGATGGGATTGGTCTATTAATGTGATAAGAACTATGATACTCCTTAGGGTTTCAACTTCATGAAAAATATACAAATTTTTTAGGTTTTACTTTACAATTTTGTATGGAGACCTCATTCCCAATTATAATTTTTTTATTTTAATCAAAATTAAAATAAACTATTATTTTTTAAATATTATACAATATATGAAAATTTAAGAAGATTAATTTAAAATTGTCCATGTTATTAAATTAAGATTAACTAACTGGATAATATAAGAAGTATACAACACATTTATAATGAAGAAATAAAGAAGCAGATAGCTTAACAATAATAAAAAATTATTGAAAATAATATAAAGAAATCTAATTAAATGAATAAATCATATCCCGTTGGTGTAAGTTTCCAACACAAATATGATAACAAGAATGTGTATTCATGTGGATTAAGTGGCTCTAACAAAATTCACATTGAACCAAACAATTGAAAATAATATAAAGAATTATAATTAAATGAATAAATCATATCCAACTAGTGTAAGTTAGTTTCCAACACAAATACAATAACAAGAATATGTAGGCATGTGGATTAAATGGATCTAGGAAAATTCACCACCAACCAAACAATTCATCACCATGAGATGAATATGTATGCATTTGGATTAATCGGCTCTAGGAAAATTCACCACCAACCAAACAATTCATCGCCATGAGATAAATAAGTACACATGTGGATTAACTGGCTCTAGGAAAATTCACCACCGCCATGAGATGAATAAGTACACATGTGGATTAATTGGTTCTAGGAAAATTCACCAGCAACCAAAAAATTCATCGCCATGAAAAATTCATCACTTGGAAAATTTACCACCAAAAATTCACCACCAAACAAACAAGTCATCGCCATGAAAAGTTTATCTCGTGAATTTTCCTGAAGCTGGATTGAATAAATGCTTTCATTTTTTAGTGGTTGGAAGAATGGGCCAATTGATTAAATAAATATAAGCTTCCACTCAAAGAACAACAAGACTAATTAAGAAATATAAGATCTCAACTTTTGGTCTTTGGAAGAATATGTATGTCAATGCAATAAATATAATCTCTATATTTTGAGTCCTTGGAAGAACATGAATATCAAAAAAATAAATATAAGATTTCAATTTTTTTAAAATTAGATGCAAGACTTCTCCTATAAGAATAAATTTTCTTTTAATGTTGTATTTATAAATAATTAAATAAATCATTATTAAAATTGAAATTTATTCTTAACTACATTATAATCATAATTTATAAGACTTCCCTCGATCCATTGAGAGATTTTCACTATAACAACCCTGCAACAGAGAACTTTAAACTAACTATGGGCATGGGCAGAGAGAATAAATAGGTGAATGTGCAAATGGAACTTCTACAAGGGTAATTAAATGACTGAAGAGTTAAGTAGGGTAATGGATGGAAATAAACTAGCAGTTGCATGGTTTCCAACAATCAGCCAATAAGGTGCACTGCAAATGTTCATTTAATGAGAATTAAGAATTTTTTTCTTTTTGGTAATGCTATGTGAGGTATTAATAATCAGTTACATTTGGAATTTTTTAATTGAGTCTGAAAGGGGAAATTGTGCTAATAAGCCAATAGGAAATAAGCATTATAAACCACATGTTATAGTCCACTTTTCTGTTCTTATCTAACACACAGTGCATGCAAGATTAATATTTAATCATCGGTAACTTTATTTTTATTAATATGTAGTATTTAATATTTTAGTTTAATGGTTATTTAAAAATTGTTTTGGTGTGGTGTAGGTCACAGTAGTGACGTGATTTGGTCCATACTGAGAATATTCCTCAAATATGGATTTTTAATAAATTTATTTTTTTTTTAAATTCATGAAAACTTAATTAAAATTTAAAAGAAATTTTAATAATTAGTGAAAAATTAATTATTGAAAGAGCCTATAATTCTTCTACAGGTCAAAGTTAGGATCAATATACCGTCTCTGTTTCCTTCCAAACTAATTTATGGATCTGAAACCCTAATTTTGGACCTATAGAGACTTTTTGTGAAGATAGCAACCTTGCAAATGAAGGGACAACTCCAACAACTTCCTTCAAGCTTGTAACATAATCTCCAAGGGATCTTCAATGTCCAAGGCACCTAGATCTACAATCACACATGTAGAGAGGGAAAAACTCGATTTGTTAGTAAATGGGGGTTTGCCTTGGTCAAACCCCTTTAAGGTAATTAAACCAAGTGATGAGGTAATCAAATAAGGACATGAAATATGAAACATAGGACATGAGACATGTACAATGATACCTTGAATGTGTAGACATGCAAAATTAACAGTTTGAGACATCTTCACCACCATTACCCATATCAACATCATTCCTTGGTTTAGGGTTTCTCCCTTTACCTAGCACCAATCACTCCATCCAAATCAATCCACCTAACACCAATCAAGTCATCACATCAAAACCTTTGAATATACCATCGACATCGCACCAACAGATGGTATTCAATCAAGCAACAATGTTGATCCCAACAAATCAAAACAAGGTCTCCCAAGGGCCTATCATCTTAGTCATTTTGACCATTCCTATCACTTCAATCACTCCAAACAACACTATCATACCCATCACATCTCAACCCCTCACTACCATGATTGCTCAAAGTGTATCTCAACCACTTGTCACCACATCCAACACGATTCCAAATACACCACCACTACCACCAAAACCAAGTGCAATAAGTCAATATTGTAATATCGCACTAAAAGCACATCAAGCCTACCAACAAGTGCTTCAACAATATCATGTGGTTCCACAAGCCACTCAAGCTACCCATACCGCTCAAGCTATCCAATTCACTCAAGCTACCCAAGCTTCCAAGCCTCTCAAGCTACCCAACAAACACAAGCACAAACACAAAAAATGAGAACTGTTGAGAGCAATGGTCAAGATCTATCCATCCAAGAGCACATTGAAGATGTTTCTATCTCGTCCGAAGATCAAATCAACATATGTTAAAATCTACCAACCAAAAATGATCCAATTCAATAAATGTCAACATCATTTGACCTTATGGTTGAAAACATTAGAAATCCCTTCACTGTATTTTCCAAAAACAAAGATCAAGATCTCTCCATCGATGAGCACCTTGAAGATGTTTCCACCCCATCCAATGATCAACTCACCATACATCAAGAGCCACTATTTAATGATCTCTTTCAAGGAGTGGTAGGATTATTTGATCCCATTGACATAATGCACGATCCGTTGACCAATGATCATGTCGAAAATGTCTCTAAATTTCCTTATGAGTTAGAGGACATATCTCAAGAATATATCCCAAAGCAAGATCAACATCTTTCACCAAAGTCTAATAGTGGTCCTTTCCAAGACATGTTGACCCCTTTGACCTCATGGTTACAGATACTGAAGGAGCCCTAAACTTGACACTTGAGGATATTCAACTACTTACCATGTCTAATAACGACATCCAAGAACCCTTTGTAAGTGATTCATCCTTTGAAACAGATCCATGTCAAGAACCTTATCGAAAGCATGTCAAAAGCAACTCTGATATCATTCAAGATCAAGAATTCATATCCACAAGGTACTACAATAATCTAATGGACACTCTCCTATCTATGCAAGATGATCATATCAATGTAGCACATAATCCTCCATCTACCCATGAGATGCTTTCTATTAATGGACGCGTAGATGATCTTAATCTAGAACAAAATTTTGTTACACAAAAGAGTAGAGTATTGATTCCTACAATCAAACTGAGTTGTCAACATCAAGATTATATATATCCAAAATCTAGACTAAAGACATCAAGTATGCAGATATCCAATATTATCCACTCAGGGAAACAAGTCAGATAGAACAGTATAGTTCAGAGTTAGTGGATCATCCAATCGAAATAACATCATCTATGATGGTCATTTATCAGAGAATGCATTCTAAGAAAGAGCTCTCAGGGCAGGCAGTCGAAGCATGGAAGGTACTACTTCACGTAGGTGGAAACTTCAATATATTGAAGCCTCAACACTTAGGAACCTGAGAAGAGTGCTTATGATGAAACTAATTAATCAATATAAAACCCGACCCACATCCTTGGGCTGCATCCACCCACTTAACCCCATCCATGAATTGGGACCAGCATCAAATGGAAGGATGTGAATCAAAACACAAAGAAATTTATCAAAGCAAAGGATTTAGAAGCCACAGAAGAAATGGACGATCCAAGTACAGTGGTTCCAAAGAGATACAAAGAAAAGGAATGTCCCTGTCAGAGCTCCATCAGTCAAAGAAGCTATGGGGAAAAATAAAAGAGGGAAAAGTATCCATCAAGGACGTCCACAAAAGAAAAAGCAGGCTTTTCAAGTGACATACAAAGTATATCAATTAGTTGGTCCTAATTCCACATACACTTTCGTATCAACCCATCATTGCTCATCTTCCCAAGTTTGGAGAGTCAAAGGTTCCAAACTATCAACCAATCCATCTCCTATCCCTAAACACATTCCATCCACACCTCCATGCATGATATCCAATTCTCACATTGACCATGTGGCAACAACCCTTCATCATAAGGACCGAGGCTCTATCACGGTGGCTGCACACAAAGACAAAGTTAACTCGGTATCGATGGGGAGGCGGGTCAAGAATCTCAAAAAGTTGCTTCCAAGTGCAGTATTTTAGCAAAGCAACTTCTTCCATTAGGATATGGGTAACATGATAGGGGCATCTACATCAGCAACACCTTGTGATTCAACATGAGTTTAAAATCTTTCAGAAAAAATCAAAAAAATTAAAAAAATATGAAAATCCAAAACAATCAAAAAAAGGATTGAAAATAGTAAAGAGAAAAATTGTCCTCTAGTGAAAACTGCATGGGCGGTGCTTTGGGCAGGTACCATGATGAAAACCTAGCAAATAGGTGTCATGTGTAGAATCAAGCATCTACATGCGCTATTTTAGGAGAAAGCATCTCATCCCATCCATAATAAATCAAGCATTCCATCCATTTCAGCCATAATAAATCCATTTCATCCATGAACCATTTATCCAATCCATCTTTATCCATCAGCATCCATCATCCAAATTATCTTGATCTTGATGAAATTTTGGGGCACACTTTACGCTTGCTTATGGTAAATATCTTGACATGGGGTCATTTTCATTTATCCTATCCTATGCAGCATTATCTGAGCTATGAAGCATTATTCAAATGAGCATTCATTATCTAAAAACTTTATCTTATCATAAGATAATCCATATCCATCCATCCATACACTTATCTGAGAATCCATCCATCGTACTTCATACATTGCTAGACATTGGGGGCAAATATGTACATCTTACTTCGAGAATAAATCTTGATCTCTATTGTCCAACTTATGTGGTGATCCGAACATTGGAAAATGTGAAATCAAATTGGTCAAACCACCTACAAGCAAAATTCAAATCACTAGCCCATGACATATTTTGATGAGAAAATGTTCCTTATCAAGCTTTATCTTTTCATCGAACATCAATCCAAACAATCACTATCAGTTGCATCTAAGTTGCACTTCAAACATCACATCAATCATTCAAACATCTTTTTTTTCAAACCAAGCTTCAACAATACTGATCCATCAAATCCAATAAAAAAATCATCATCTCGGAAAATCCTTGTGTTGCTTAACACTATCCTTGCATTGTTGTGTATCCTCAACAATGTTATCGACATCAATCCTGATCAATCAATCCTTGCATTGTTGTGCATCCGAGCAACAATGTTATTGTCATCAATTCTAATCAATCAAATCTTTGCATTGTTGTGTATCCTCAACAATGTTATCATCATCATCATCAATCCATCAATTCAATCAATCAACCTTAGCTTGGTTTTCAACAAAATCCCAAACAAAGCACTGATTTCATCACACATGTTCATATCCAAATCGTCAAAATCATGTGAAAAATCCAAAAGCATCCAAAACATCAAAAAGTCCAAAAACATCCAAAACATCAGAAAATCCAAAAAAAATTCATAAAAGTCAGAAAATATCAAAAACATGGCATCTGAACTATGTCGTCTTTGAGCTTAAACGTAGGCAAGGCTAATCTCTTATTAGCCCCCAAGACACAAAAATCCAAAAACATCACAAAATTCAAAAATTGAAACATTTGTAAAAATCCAAAAACCCAAAAAATAGCCTCAAAACATCGTAAAACATCAAAGACATCCAAATATTTGAAAAAATCCATCTGTCTCATCTTGCTTTCACCTGAAATAACCAAACATCCATAATAAACTGATTGTCACCTTCATCCTTTGGCAAAACAAACAAAAACAATCACAATAGTCAGCAAAAGCAAGCTTCAATCATAAAATCAAAAGCAAACAACAAATCTTTAAAACAAAATCAAACTCTTGATCATTTTCAAACATGTTAGTCAACCTTGTATCAATAGCCTATCAATCAACTTATCAAACCATCATCATCCTATATAATGCATGTCCTAGGATATATCGTTCCGACAATCGGCATCATTTTGGATATCACCTTGGATCCTTACTGTATCAAAACAAATCCCTTTGGCTAGAGATATGAAGAACATTGGCTTGTTTGCGTACTTGATATTTTCTTTTGATTTATCTTATTGCACTCATTCCAAGGACCTCTCAATGATGATATCTGTGAATGAAGGATTTAGAGATAGGAATGGGGAAACAATCATTATCTTTTTGTTGTTTGTTATTGCTTGTTGGAGTTCTTGTAAATAACCCGGTGATATTTTGCTGTTAGGTACATCCTAGCAAGGTTTCCGTATGTCAGAATTGAACAAAGAATACTCCCTATCTTTTGAGTCAAAGTCCATCGCACTAAGGTACAATACCTCCTAGTTCTTTATACCTTGTTGCGTAATCCTTATCTGCGGCATAGGTAAGTGGCCCATTTTAAAATCCCAATCCTTCGATGAAACCGTCATCATCAACATCATCATCATCATCTATCGTATTATTCATCTCTAATAAAGTATTGTTAGATCATGGACTTGTGGGATCCTCTTGTCATCATCTCATTTCTGCACTAACATCATCATCCATCATGCATCCATTGTGCATTCATCTTGCATCCACAAATCGTCAACATACCACATATCATTAATATCATACATAATAGGACACACCGATCATTTCACGTGCATTAAATTTTCATCTTCATCATAATATAGATCTGTTAGTCTAAGCATCTGCATAAATCATACATTTTCATAATCACAGCATATCACATCATCTATCTCAATCATCTCATTTGCATCATCATCCATAACCATCCATTTTGAACCTCTTTATTGCGATATTGACCCTCAAATCGAATCTTTTCGCTCGATATCTCGAGGGGGAAATGTACCAGTGTACTTTCTACTGGGGCATCCAAAAAATGAAAAAAAAGTTAAATTTTGGTCGCGGCAAGTTTATTCTTTGAACCAAGGCAACAAGTAGATTGCTTCAAAGAGGAGGAAAATGTAGACATGCAAAATTGGCATTATGCATAATCATATTCCATTCAACAAATAAATCAAGTTTATTTATCAATCTCCTAAAGTCATCAGCTTAAATCAAATAAATCAAACTTGATCCTATCATCATCCCTTTAATTAAATAAATCAAACATCTATTTAATTAAATTTAAGTTCATATTTCTCCTTTTCTGATTTAAATAAATTAAATATTTGAGTCAAATTGGTCAAATTCACCTAATTATCTTTAAGCTAACCTAACAATGATCAAATACTAATCCTAACCACTTGCATTCTCTAGATTATGCCACTTGCACAAATAAATCAATTTATTGATTTATTAAATCATCATTTTCACTCAACATGGCATCCATGAGGAATATTCTATCAGGTTTGAATTCAAAAGACAAGTTGAATTGTACATCAAATAGGGCATTTAATAGGTCTTACATGTCTCTTACATGTCCCTTGCACAAGTCAAACTCAACATTAACTCTCATTTCAAATTTCAAATTTCCCCCTCTTGGGCACATTTCCCAAATCTTGCACATCGTCAAGCCTATCACAAGATGATAAGTGGCCTCTTTTAATTGGATTGATATTTGTCCCACATTCATCCATTTGGCCAATATCTCATTAAGAGAATTTTAAATACAGGAATCATTCTTCAACAAATCATCCACAAAGCTAATGCAAAGTCACTCTCTTAAACTGAGAACTGATTTTGTTCAGCCACTCCACAATCTTAGCATTTCATCTCCAATATCATGCAAGGTCACTCTTTCCATTTGAGAAATGATCTTGTCCATCATTATCACTAGCTTATCTATCAAGGATTGGGAAAGGGCTATTTTCAACAATAACACCAATCAACTATGAGATATAATTTGATTCATGTTGTTTGTATGCTCATTTAGTCCTTCTTGTTGTTTTGATATCTTATTTAGCATATCTAACATGTTTCATTATTTCATAGGGATGTTTAAGATTTAGCTTGGTTTTTAAAATGCTAACCATTTGCAGATTTTAGCATCTACAACAACAATGTGCAACTTTTGACCTCTGCATCAATTTGATGTAGAGAAAGGGTAAGCAATCTCTTATCACTCATAAACAACCACCCTTCAAGCTCTTATACATCAATTGATGGGTTTTTCTTCACAAGCCCTCATTCCTCCTTGTAACCTTTCAAACATAGCTTTTTGGGCACAACTTGTGGGGCAGGAATGACATTCAAAATGTAACCAAATTTCTAGATACCCTTTTGGTCATTTACAAACATATCAAAAATTTGGGTGGGGTTACTTTGTATAGAAGGCTCTAAAATTTGACCGTCTTATTTCTTGATTAAGCCTAATTAGGCAACTAGGCAAGCTCCACATGTGTTCAGGGCTTCACAGGGATCCAACACTTGTTCTAACACTTTCAACATATCAAACTTGGCCCAATTAGTGTTCTTCTATCAAGTAAATCAATCTACAAAGGTTTTGCAACAATTTACCTAATTCTCTAGGGTTCCTAGGCTTGATACATGAAGATTTTGGGCCATTTTAGCAAATCCACATGTGCCAGTTCTCATTCCCTACCTCTACAAGTTTGAAGCATCAA